>CM038727.1:7505941-7523441 GCA_021613375.1 Megaleporinus macrocephalus | reverse complement strand
ATGAGACTCAACCAAGCTACTAACATAATTTCAAAGCTGCTGAAGTCCACTCACTGTCCACTCACTGTCCACTCTTTTAGACACTCCCACCTACTTGTTGGTTCACCTTGTAGAGGACAAGTTGGAGACAATAGCTGTTTTACACAGTGAAGTCACATTACTATGTTAGGTGGCAGCGTTATGGTCTGGGGAGTGTTTTCGTGGCGTCCATGTGGACGACACTCTCAACTGATTTGGGTAGAAATCAAGCCTTTGGTTGAAAGAGCTGACCAAGACTTACAACCCTGAACCCCTAATTCTCCAGACTTCAACCCAATTGAGCATCTGTGGGACCACCTGGATGGTGGTGTTGGCTCTATGGACCCCCCCCCCCCCCCCATGCCTTCTAGCACCTGTGGATGCACTGTAGTCAGCATGGCTCCAGATACCTATGACCACCTACCAGAACCTTATTGAGTCTCCCAGTCCATCTAGCTGCTGCAGACAGTGGTCACTCTGGATAGTAGCTGGTGGTCATAATAATGTGACTCGACTGTGTATATGTATTTTCTCTCTTTCTCTCTGTTTAATGTGAAGATTGGTGCAGATGGTTTGTTTAATGTTTAGTTAATGTTTTTATACTATAACTACTATAACTACATCCCTACCAGTGACTAGAACATAGTTTTTTCTGATCTATTCTGGGGATTTACTTATTTTTCAGGACCCCCACGGACCCCCTGTATTGTGGACCTTGCATTCAGGGTAGAAACATCCAAACATGACTGTCCCATATTCTAGTGTGATTATATTTTTTCAGTCCTAACTGCAGGTTTGATACTGTACTGTTCTACTGAGAAATTAGTTCAACTCTTATAAACAATAGAACACACTAGAAAAGTAGACGGTTGCACAGCGTAAGCAGTGCAAGGAACGAGGGATGAATAAACGACTAGTAGAGGAGTGCAGGTCAGTGTGTTTGGGGACCTGCCGTGAGTGAGTGCATGGAGTTTGGCGGCTGTATGTTTAACCAAACCATAATGTTTGGGTGTGCTCGAAAATGAATGGGACTCAATGGGGGGAAAAAAGAGGGATGGGAAAAAAACGACAAACAGACGAGCGCGGGTCAATCCAACACGGCAGTCGTGGTCGGGGGTCTGCCCCAAGTCAGTGTGTGTGAAACGGTGTCTGTCAGTAGAGCAGAAGTTGGGTAGATTGGTGTGCACTTTTCTATCCTATTCATTCTCTATGGGGAAAAATTACGGAAAAATTCTGTTATTTTTCCGAATCTGTGCATCCGATCAAAAAGCTGTATACAAGCTCGAATCACATCAGACCGGACAATATGGAGCTGGAACCGTGTTGATATTTTGAAACTGATGGACCAGTTACATGGTGAAGATTTGGCAAAAAGCCAAAAATGAGCTGCAACTGCTTTCCAATGCGCAGCCATAAATATTAGCTTATGAAGGGATGAAGATGAAAGTGTGTCCTCCTTTAGGTTCAGAACATCAGACACAGTTCCATCAGAGTGGGTTCCTTGGGTGCTTTAACCGAGAGGCTGCTGCAGCACTGTGTGGTTATACCTCCGCAGGTCCGTTTCCATTGTTTGCTCTTTAGAGGAGAAACAGCAGCTGTACACAGCTGTACGAGTGAGTCTCTGATGAGACGTTAGATCAGACGTTAGATCAGACGTTAGATCAGACAGGGTGCTGCTTAAAAAGCACTGTGTTCGTTTCCCGCCTGAAAGCGCCGAAAACTGCGATCAGGTCTTAATTAAGTTTTAATAGCTGCGCTCGTTAGGAACGCGGTGGAACTGGGGCACTCGCTACCTTTACTGTCCCTGCTGTGAGACTCACGTTCAGGAGACCAGGAGAAGCTGCGCAGCCGGGCTGTGTTTGTTCCAGCTTCCTCCATCCGACTGTGTTCAGATCTCCTTTGTGCTTTAACCAAGCGTGCATTCGCTCTGTCACTTTCTTTATCACCCCCCCCTCTCTCACTCTCTTTCTCTCTCACTTACACTCTCTCTCCACCTCACTCTGTCTCCCTCTCTCTCCTACCTCTCTCACTCTCTCTCTCTCTCCTCTCACCCCCTCTCTCCACCTCTCTCGTCTCCCTCTCTACTCCACCACACTCTGGTCTCCCCTTTCTCTCCTACCTCACTCTCACTCTTCCCCTCATTTTCACCTCACTCTCCTCTCATCCACCTCACTCTGTCCACCATCTCTCATACCTCTCTCACTCACGCTCTCTCTCCCCCACTCCTCCACCTCTCTACTCCGTCTCCCTCACTCTCCACACTCACTCTGTCTCCTTTCTCTCCTACCTCACTCGGCTCTCTTCCCCTCTTTTCACCTCACTCTCTTCAGCTTTCTCCACCTCACTCTTTCTCCCTCTCTCTCACTCTTTCTCTCTCACATTACACTCACCCTTTCCCCCCCACTCTCCACTTACACTGTCACCCTCTCTCTCCTACGCTCTCCACTACTCTTTCTCTCTCACGTTACACTCTCTCTCCCACCCTCACTCTGTCTCCCTCTCTCTCCTACCTCTCTCACTCTTTCTCTCTCCACTTGACTCTCTCTCTCACCCCCTCTCTCCACCTCTCTCCGTCTCCCTCTCTCTCCACCTCACACGTCTTCCCTAACTCTCCTACCTCTCCACTCTCTTCTCTCTCAACTTACACTCTCCTCTCCACCTCACCGTCTCCCTCTCTCTCCTACCCCTCTCACTCTTCCCCTCTCTTCACCGCACTCCTCGTATCGGATGCGCCCCCCTCTCTCCACCTCTCTCCGTCTCCCTCTCTCTCCCACCTCACTCTGTCTCCCTTCTCTCCTACCTCTCTCTCTCTTCCTCTCTCACTTACACTCTCTCTCACCTCACTCTGTCTCCCCTCGTCTCTCCACACCTCTCTCACTCTGTCCTCGCCATCTCTCTTCACTCTCTCGCTATCTCACTCACTCACGTCTACCCTGTCTCTCTCTCCACCTCACTTCTGTCTCCTCGCTCTCTTCCTATCCTCTCTCACTCTCCTTTCTTCATACTCACTTATCACTCTCTCGACTACCACTCTCTTCTCCACCCGTCACTCTCTGTCCCTCCCTCTCTCTCAGCACTACCTCATTCTCACGCATCCACCTCTCTCGTCCCCCTCTACTCCACTCTCTCTCAGTCTCATCTCTCTCACCTCTCTCCGTCTCCTTTCTCTCCTACGTCTCTCTCTCTCTTCCACCTCTGTCTCGCCTCTCTCTCCTACCTCTCGTCTCCACCTCAGCTCTGTCACCCTCTCTCTCAGATCTCACTCACCTCTCACCTACTCTACTCCTGTCACTCCACCTTACTCCTGCCTCTCTCTCTCCCTACCTCTCTCACTTACTCTCTCTTCTCTCACTCTCTCGTCGTGTCCGACTCCGTCTCCCTCTCAACGCAGCACGTCTCTCCACCCACTCCTGTCTCCCATTTCTCTCACTACCGTCTCTCGTCTCTCTCCCTCTCATTTCACCTCCACTCTCTCTTCTTTCCCTTCCACCTCTGACGTCTGTCCTCACGCATCTCAGCATCTTGTTCTCTCTCCACTTACTCTCCTCCCTTCTCCTCCACCTTACACTGTCTCTCTTCTCTCTTCGCTACCTCTCTCTCACTCACTCATTCTCTCTCACTACACTCTCCTCCACACCACTGTCTGCCTCTCTCTCCTACTCTCACCGTCTTCTCTCTTTCACCCTCACTCTCGCTCTCTCCAACCACACGAGTCTGATCTCCCTTCTCTCTCTCCTCTCTCTCTATCTTCCTACCACAGTGACTCTCTCTCTCACTCACTCTCTCTCTCCATCCCTCACTTCCGCTCCCTGCTACCCGTCTCTCACTCCTTTCTTCCTCACTCACCTCTCTCTCGTCCTCTCCTCACCTCCTCTCCTCTCTCCTCCATCTCACCTCCCACCTCACTGCACTCTGTCTCCTCCTCTCTCACTATCCTCCTAACCTCACTCTCACTCTCGCTCTCAACACCTCTCTCTCCTCGCGCGGGGTCCTCCCTACCCCGTCCCTCCTCCTCTCTCAACCACCTCTACTCTCTTCCGCCTCTCATCTTCAACTCTCTGTCCTCTCTCTCTCCTCCTCCTACTTCTCTCACCTCACTCTGTCCCTCTCTACAGTCTCTCCTAGCCCTCTCACGCACCTACCTTTCTCTCTCTCTCTCTCAGCCTCTCTTCACTCCACCATTACTCCCTCTCCTAACCACACCTACCACTCTCACTCTCTTCCTTCGCCTCTCACCCTCCTTACAAGATCTCACTTCACACTCTCTCTATCCACCTCCCTCCGAACGCTCCCTCTCTACACGACTCATCACCTCCAACCTGCACACCACACACTTCTCTGGACTACTCTCTTCTCTCCATCCTCTGTCTCTCTCGCTCATCTCATCACTCTCGCTCACCTCTTTCTCTCGCTCACTTACACTCTCTCTTCTCTCTCTCTCTTCTTACACTACACTCATCTCCACAGCTCTCACCCTACACTACACACTGCACTTCACTACTGGTCTCCTCTCTCTCTCGCCTCCTACCTCTCGCAACTCTGTCCATCGCCACCATCGCACGCTCTTCGCCTCTCTCGACTGGTCCTTCCTCTCTCCGCCCTTTCGCTCACCACTCTCTCATCCATAACTCCCACCTTACTCTGATCTCACCTCCTCTCACTCTTCTCGGCCACCATCTCTCTTCTGTCTCTCCTCTCTCTCCTCCACTCATCCCATCCCACCTCCACTCTGGGTCGTTCTCAGTCTCTCACTCTCACCTCTCTCTCTCCCCTCACTCTGTTCTCCCCTCTTCTCCTCCTACCTCTCTCTCTCTCCCTTCCCTCTTTCTCACCTCAACTCTCTCTCTTTTCTCCACCCTCACTCTGTCTCCCTCATCTCACTCTTTCTCTCTCACTTACCTCTCTCACTCCTTCCACCTCCACCTCGTCTCGCCACCTACTCTGTCCTCCCTCTCTCTCCTACCTCCCTCACTCCCTCTATCTCCTCTCGTCACTATAGCACTCTCACGTCCACCTCACTCTGTCTCCCTCTCTCTCCTACCTCTCTCACTCTCTTTCCTCTCTCACTTACTTCTCCTCTCTCTCTCCCCTCCCCTCGCATCTCTCCTCCCTCTCCCTCGCGCATCCACCACTCGGCGCGGCACCCTGTCTCCTCTCCTCTCCACCACTCTCCGTCTCCCTCTCTCCTCTTCTAAACCTCTCTCTCTCTCATTTCCACTCCCTTTCTGTTTTCACCTCCTCTTTCTCCCTCTTTCCTCTTTTCTCTCTCTCTTACTCTCTCACTTCTCCTCCTCCACCTCACTCTGTCTCCCTCCCTCTCTCTCCTATCCTCTCTCACTCACGTCTCCTCTCACCCTCTCTCCCACCTCTCTCCGTCCTCGCCTCTCTCTCCACCTCACTCTGCCTACCCTTCTCTCTCTTACCTCTCTCCCTCTCCCCCTCTTTTCACCTCACTACTCTCTCTTCTCCACTCCCTCTCTGTCTACCTCTACTCTCTCACTCTCTCCTCCTCACTCTCACTACCCTCTCATCATCCACCGTCTCGTCTCACACTCTCCTCCACCTCTCTCACTCCCTCTCTCTCGTCCCTTCCCTCTCTCTCCACCTACACTCTGTCCCTGCCTCTCTCTCCCAACCTCACTCTGTCTCCTCTCTCTCACTCTTTCTCTCTCACTTACTCTCCCTTCCCCCCTCTCTCCACCTTACTCTGTCTCCCTCTCTCTCCTACCTCTCTCACTCTCTTTCTCTCTCACTTACACTCTCTCTCCACCTCACTCTGTCTCCCTCTCTCTCCTACCTCTCTCACTATTTCTCTCTCACTTACTCTCTCTCTCTCCCCCTCTCTCCACCTCTCTCCGTCTCCCTCTCTCTCCACCTCACTCTGTCTCCCTCTCTCTCCTACCTCTCTCACTCTCTTTCTCTCTCACTTACACTCTCTCTCCACCTCACTCTGTCTCCCTCTCTCTCCTACCTCTCTCACTATTTCTCTCTCACTTACTCTCTCTCTCTCCCCCTCTCTCCACCTCTCTCCGTCTCCCTCTCTCTCCACCTCACTCTGTCTCCCTTTCTCTCCTACCTCTCTCTCTCTTCCTCTCTTTTCACCTCACTCTCTCTCTTTCTCCACCTCACTCTGTCTCCCTCTCTCTCACTCTTTCTCTCTCACTTACTCTCTCCCTTCCCCCCTCTCTCCACCTTACTCTGTCTCCCTCTCTCTCCTACCTCTCTCACTCTCTTTCTCTCTCACTTACACTCTCTCTCCACCTCACTCTGTCTGCCTCTCTCTCCTACCCCTCTCCTCTTCCCCTCTCTTCACCTCACTCTCTCTCTCTCCACCTCACTCTGTCTCCCTCTCTCTCCTACCTCTCTCACTCACTCTCTCTCTCCACCTCACTCTGTCTCCCTCTCTCTCCTACCTCTCTCACTCTTTCTCTCTCACTTACTCTCTCTCTCCCCCTCTCTTCACCTCTCTCTCTCTCTCTCTTTCTCTCCACCTCACTCTGTCTCCTTCTCTCTCCTACCCCTCTCACTCTCTCTCTCACTTACTTTCTCTCTCCACCTCACTCTGTCTCCCTCTCTCTCCTACCTCTCTCTCTTCCCCTCTCTTCACTTCTCTCTCTCTCTCTCTTTCTCTCCACCTCACTCTGTCTCCCTCTCTCTCCTACCTCTCTCTCTCACTTACTTTCTCTCTCTCCCCCTCTCTTCACTTCACTGTCTCCCTCTCTCTCCTACCTCTCTCTCTCTCTCTCTCACTTACTTTCTCTCTCTCCCTCTCTCTCCACCTCACTCTGTCTCCCTCTCTCTCCTACCTCTCTCTTTCTCTCTCACTTACACTCTGTCTCCACCTCACTCTGTCTCCCTCTCTCTCCTACCTCTCTCACTCTCTTTCTCTCTCACTTACTCTCTCTCTCTCCCCCTCTCTCCACCTCTCTCCGTCTCCCTCTCTCTCCACCTCACTCTGTCTCCCTCTCTCTCCTACCTCTCTCTCTCTTCCCCTCTCTTCACCTCACTCTCTCTCTTTCTCCACCTCTCTCCGTCTCCCTCTCTCTCCCCTCACTCTGTCTCCCTCTCCTACCTCTCTCTCTTCCCCTCTCTTCACCTCACTCTCTCTCTTTCTCCACCTCACTCTGTCTCCCTCTCTCTCCTACCTCTCTCACTCTTTCTCTCTCACTTACTCTCTCCTTCCCCCTCTCCCACCTTACTCTGTCTCCTCTCTCCTCTACCTCTCTCACTCTCTTTCTCTCACACATACATCTCCTCTCCACCTCACTCTGTCTCCCTCTCTCCTACTCCTCACTCTCTTCTCTCTCACTTACTTTCTCTCTCTCTCTCTCTCCACCTCACTCTGTCTCCCTCTCTCTCCTACCTCTCTCTTTCTCTCTCACTTACACTCTGTCTCCACCTCACTCTGTCTCCCTCTCTCTCCTACCTCTCTCACTCTCTTTCTCTCTCACTTACTCTCTCTCTCTCCCCCTCTCTCCACCTCTCTCCGTCTCCCTCTCTCTCCTACCTCTCTCACTCTTTCTCTCTCACTTACTCTCTCCCTTCCCCCTCTCTCCACCTTACTCTGTCTCCCTCTCTCTCCTACCTCTCTCACTCTCTTTCTCTCTCACTTACACTCTCTCTCCACCTCACTCTGTCTCCCTCTCTCTCCTACCCCTCTCTCTCTTCCCCTCTCTTCACCTCACTCTCTCTCTCTCCACCTCACTCTGTCTCCCTCTCTCTCCTACCTCTCTCACTCACTCTCTCTCTCCACCTCACTCTTTCTCCCTCTCTCTCCCACCTCTCTCACTCTTTCTCTCTCACTTACTCTCTCTCTCTCCCCCTCTCTTCACCTCACTCTGTCTCCCTCTCTCTCCACCTCACTCTGTCTCCCCTCTCTCTCTCCTACCTCTCTCACTCTCTGTCTCTCTCACTTACTCTCTCTTCTCCACCTCCTCTGTCTCCCTCTCTCTCCTACCTCTCTCCTCTTCCCCTTCTTCACCTCACTCTCTCTCTCTCTCTTTCTCGTCCACCTCACTCTGTCTCCCCTCTCTCTCCTACCTCTCTCTCTTCCCCTCTCTTCACCTCTCTCTCTCTCTCTCTTTCTCTCCACCTCACTCTGTCTCCCTCTCTCTCCTACCTCTCTCTCTCACTTACTTTCTCTCTCTCCCCCTCTCTTCACCTCACTCTGTCTCCCTCTCTCTCCTACCTCTCTCAACACGCTCTCTCACTTACTTTCTCTCTCTCCGCCTCTCTTCACCTCACTCTGTCTCCCTCGTCCTCTCACTCTTTCTCTCTCACTTACTCTCTCTCTCTCTCCCCCTCTCTTACCTCACTCCTGTCTCCCTCTCTCTCACTCTCTTTCTCTCTCACTTTCTCTCTCTCCCCCTCTCTTCACCTCACTCTGTCTCCCTTTCTCTCACTCTCTTTCTCTCTCACTTTCTCTCTCTCCCCCTCTCTTCACCTCACTCTATCTTCCTCTCTCTCCTACCTCTCTCTCCCCCTGTCTTCACCTCACTCTGTCTCCCTCTCTGTCCTACCACTCTCTCTCCCCCTCTCTTTACCTCGCTCTTTCTCTCTCTCTTCCCCTCTTTCTCTCTCCCTCGCTTTCTCTCTCTTTTTCTCTCTCTTGCTCTCTCTCTCTCTGCCTCTCTCTCCTACCACTCTCTCTTCCCCTCTCTTCACCTCACTCTGTCTCCCTCTCTCTCCTACCTCTCTCTCTCCCCCTCTCTTCACCTCACTCTCTCTCTCTCCTACCTCTCTTCACCTCACTCTTTCTCTCTCTCTTCCCCTCTTTCGCTCTTTCTTTCTCTCTCGCTCTTACTTTCCTCCTCTCTCACTCACTTTCTATCTTTTTCTCTCTCTTGCTTTCTCTCTCTCTGCCTTTCTCTCCTACCACTTTCTTTTTCCCCCTCTTCACCTCACTCTGTCTCCCTCTCTCTCCTACCACTCTCTCTCCCCCTCTTTAGCTCTTTCTCTCTCCCTCGCTCTTTCTTTCCTCCTCTCTCACTCGCTTCCCCTTTTTTCTCTCTCTGCCTCTCTCTCCTACCACTCTCTCTCCCCCTCTCTTCACCTGTCTCTCTCTCTCACTCCCTCTCCCCCTCTCTTTTGCTCTTTCTCTCTCCCTCGCTCTTTCTTCCCTCCTCTCACTCGCTTTCTTTCTCTTTTTCTCTCTTTTGCTCTCTCTCCTCCTCTCTTCACCTCACTCTCTCTTTCCTCTTCTCTTTCACTCTTTCTCTCTCCCTCACTCTTCCTTTCCTCCTCTCTCACTCTTTCTCACTTTCTTTCTCCCTCTATTTCTCTCTCTTGCTCTCTCTCTCTCTCTCTCTCTCTCTCTCTCTCTCTCCTACCTCTCTCCCCCCTCTCTTTACCTCACTCTCTCTCTCCACCTCTCTTTCGCTTTCTCTCTCCCTCGCTCTTTCTTTCCTTCTCTCTCCCTCTCTTTCACTCTTTCTCTATCTCTCTCACTCGTTTGCCTTTTAACTCTATTTTCTCTTTCCTCTACTTTTTCTTTGCTCTCTCTCTCTCTCTCTCTCTCTCTCTCTCTTCATGTTAATTTCCTACCTCTTTCTTTCCCTTCCTCTCTTCCTTTTTTTGCTTTTAAACTCTCTTCTCTGTACTACCTTTACTTTATTCTCTCTCTGTCTCTCTCTCCTTTCTCTCCTTCTTTTTTCTTGAACCCTCTTTACCTTTCTCACATTTGCTCTCATCCTTGATTCTTTCTATCTTTCTCTCTCTATCTCTCTGTCTCTCTTTCCATCTCTCATATTGCTCACGCTTTAATTCAGTCCCTGCTCGTGTCTGTTTGTTTCTCTCAATGTCTCTCACCCTCATTCTTTCTCTCTTTCACTTTCTCTCTTTCTCTCACTCACACCATTACTCTCTTTCTCTTTTACTCACTCTTTCTCTCACTCTGGCTGTCTCTATTTGTTTCTGTGCTCTGTCTCTCAATGTCTCTCACCCTCACTCCTTCTCTCACTCTGGCTGTCTCTATTTATTCCTCTACTGTAGGTTTCTGCTCTCTCACACTCTTAGTCTCTCATTCTCTCTCTCTCTCCCATTTTTTCACTCTCTAATTTCACTCTCTCTCTCTATCTAACTATCTCTCTCTCTGGATGTTTGTGGGCAGTTCACTCTGTTCTTTTGGTTCTTGCAGTTCTGAGAGCACCCCCACCACACACACACACACACACACACACACACTCTCTCTCTATTTCTCTCTTTCTCTCTCTCTCTCTCTATCTCTCTCTTTCTGTCTTTCTCTCTCTGTCTCTCTTTCTCTCTCTTTGTCTCTCACTTATCTCTCTCTCTCTTTCTCTCTCTCTCTCTCTCTCTCTCTCTCTCTCTCTCTCTCTCTTTCTTTCTCTCTCTCTCTCTCTCTCTCTCTCTCTCTCTCTCTCTCTCTCTCTCTCTCTTTGTCGTCTCTGTCAGAAACAGAAGCAGTGTGTCCTCAGCAGGATCTCAGGTGGAGAACTGAATAGCTTGAGTCTGAAACCCTGCAGCACAGTCTACACTGCGATTCAGGCGAAACACCACACAGTGATTCTCATCATCATCATCATCATCATCATCATCATCATCATCGCTCTGATGTTTCATTAGTTTTGATTATGATGCACATTTCTTCACAACATGTATTTCTATCTGGAGTTTAGTTTTTGGCCCAAGATCATCTGCTATGACCAGAGAGTCAAATATCACAATACTGCCCCCAGAGGCTTGTACAGTGGGCACTATGCATGATGGATGAATCTCCTCATCCGCCTCCTTTCTAAAACCTTACGCTCTCATCACTCTATGGTATAGTCAACACATTTCTCCTGCTGTTAAGGCTTCTTCACTGTCCTTCCAGGTGTTAATAATGAGCTGCACAGTTCTCAACCTAGTTCCATCACTGCAGTGGTTATGTAAACAAAAAATTTACTATATATTTGCTTAAATATTTTTTAATCATTCTGCCTAAACTGACTAAAACATTTTTAGTAAGTTTGTCTACAAATTCAGTGCTATAATAAAAAAAAACATTTCATATGATCAAAAAATTTAAAGGAGCAGTATGTAACATGCCACAACGCATGAAGTCTTTGACACATCGTCAGATATGTTGTCTCTTCGCGCTCTGTCGACAAATTTAGTTAATGTTGGAGTGTTTCAGCCTAAAAATATTACATATTGCTCCTTTAATTGAGCTCTGTTAGATGGCCACGTAAAAAACAACAAATAAATTCTGTGGCGCTGTTCTGGAGCATATTGGATTTAGTTGATAGACCTGAATTATGGGCTAAGATGCTGTGCTATGTTGTTGCACCTGTTAAAAAACTGACTGAAAAACACAACAAACTTAACACTATTGCTAATTAGTTATTAATAAATTCACTGAACCATAGTTTCTAGTGACCATCAGAAAGCCTGGGATAATTTTAAATGAGTTTATCTTTCTATTAGGATTTGAACTATTATCTTATTTGTTTATTTTTATGTTTTTTCGTGATTTTTTAAAAATTCATTTTTTTATTCGTATTTTAATTTTTATCATATTATTTGTTAAATATTATAGATTTTATGTTTATTTAATATTTTTATGTAGTTTTTCTATTTTTTTTTCTATTTATATTTTATTTATCTATATTAAAGGTTTCTTTTAAAATTTGTATTTCATTTATTACTATTATTTTTGTTCATTATCAGTTTTAATCTCTTATTTAAATGTTTTCAATCCCTTAAAGGGTAAATGCTAGGCTGCATTTCAGGGTCACCCCTCAATGTATTTCCGAGATAAAATACAGGTTGATTGATTGATTGAATAATGAATGCGCCAAATAGCAGTTAATAGCAGACATAACACAACACTATGTTACAGACAGTATAATATTGTGATATTGAATAAATATCACAACAGGAATACATTATGTAGCTCTACTCCACTCCCCAAAGCCCCCCACTCCCACACCCCCCATGCCCATTAATATTGGCATCAGTATCGTCCCTCCCTGCTTCACTCAACTCCTGCAGAGAACTATATATAAACACAGAGCAGCTCATGATGATGAATAGGACCCCCCCCCTCGTCTCTCTCTCACTCATTTACTCGCTATGCCTATTTTCTGTTTCTCTCTCTCTGTCGCCGTCTCCCTCTCCCGCACCTCTCTATCCACTTCTCTCTCTCCTCCTTTGCGCTCTCGCTCTCTCTCTCTCTTTCCCTCTCTCACTCTCTGTGGAGGCGGATGATGTTAGTCATCCTCTCAGGCCTGAGCTCCAGCCTGTTCCACCACCTGCTGAAGAGCATAGAGCAGCAGATCCTACCGATCGTGACTGAGCCACACAACGTCCTCCAGAGGCCAGAGAGAGAGAGAGAGAGAGAGAGGGAGGAAAGACTCATTCCTTCACACATACATGTACACAAACAGCTCCAAAGCATAACTGGCCCCTTGGAGGTATTTAGAAAGAGCAGCATCTCATAAAACTTTATCACAGGCACCTTCAACAGACCTTTATTGATTTACATAACCACTACCAGTGACCATCATCCTTATTTTAAACCTACTACAAGCTACTATAGTTATAAAATCTTTATCTGCTCAATATGTGTATGTTCACCAGTAAAAACACCAGATCTGATAAGAACAGATGTAAATAATTATAAATACAATACAAAGTAACATGAATATGTTATTGTGAGAGAAGTAGATCAGATCTTGAGCTCCAGTTTGAAGAACAAAGTGTAGTTCCAGATTTCTCCTGGACGCCCCAGACATTGTATGAATGTGTTCAGTTCCTTCAGCAGCAAATCTTGATTTAGCTTAATGAAGTACTGAGCAGTCAAAGCAGGTATTAGATGAGAACTGTAAAAAATACTGGGTTGTTTCCACAAGGAGACGCTTGGAAAGGGTTAAATAAACACACTCATATGTAAAAGCACTACTTACTCTATTAATACTGTTTATATATTTAAATAATAAAGTGTTTTGCTAAGCAAATAAAAGCTTTGTGTCTGGAAATAATAGCTTTTAAAATATAATAATGTCCTCAAGTGCCTCAAACTTTTGCACAGTACTAAGTAAGTTTTTTAAGATTCACTCAAGCGATTAGGAACACTTAAATGATTAGACAATACTTCCTTTAGTCATCCATCACTGCCAGAAAGACCAGAGATTATAGCAGTGATGGAAAATTACTACACAGTATAGGGGCATGGTAGGCTGGTACGAGTGGCCAAAGGCTCTCCAGGGGTCATAGCTGGGAAATGGAAGCCTTAGTTAAGTCTTGGGATCAGACGAAATGATACCAAAGCTTTAGATCCACAAGTTGGTTGGAAGTGTTGCCAGAAGAAAGCCTCTGCTGTCGAGCACTGATAACCTCAAGCGTCTACAGTTTGCCAGGTGTTATTGGAACCTCCAGTAGGACCGTGCAGAGCGGGGTATGCCCATTGCAACAGGCCCTTCATAACATTGCTAAGTTCCAGGGATCAGCCGAAGTCAGCCTGCACAGGTCAGCTGTTTGCTACCCTTCAGGGGACCAGAGATTTTGAATGTGGTTATAAATGAGGTTAGAGAAATGGCCTTGTGACCAGAGGTTTGTGGGTTCAATCCCCTGAGCCGACAGAACACGACTGAAGTACCCCTGAGCAAAACACCTAACCTCCAACTGCTCCCCGGGTGCTGCGGACAGGAGTTTAGTTTTTGGGCTAAGATCTTCTGCTGATGACCAGAGAGTCAAATATCACAATACTTCCACCAGAGGCTCGTACAGTGGGCACTATGCATGATGGACGAATCTCTTTATGTGCCTCCTTTCTGAACCCTAACAATCTCATCACTCTATGGTATAGTCAACACATTCTCTTCTGCTGTTGAAGCTTCTTCACTGTCCTTCCAGGTGTTAATAATGAGCTGCACAGTTCTGAACCTAGTTCTATCACTGCAGTAGTTATGGAAACAAAGTATTTACTATATATTACTATTTTTTTTAGTCATTCTGCTCAAACTGACTAAAACAATTTTTTTTTATTAAGTTTGTCTACAAATTCAAATACAAATGAAAAAAAACATAATTTCATATGATCAAAAAATTTAAAGGAGCAGTATGTTAAAATATGTTGTCTCTTCATGCTCTGTCTACAATTTTAGTTAATGCTGGAGTGTTTTAGCCTAAAAATATTACATATTGCTCCTTTAATTGCGCTCTATTAGATGGCTGTGGATAGGACTGCTCTGGGCAAGGGTGCTCACTGCCCCCCTAGTGTGTGTGTGTGTTCACTAGTGTGTGTATGTGGGTGTTTCACTGCACAGATTGGTTAAATGCAAAGGTCAAATTCAATTTGTGTGCCAACAAAAATATCAAACAGTTCTAAATTCTACCCTGAAGCAAATGCACTACATTACAAAATGATGTGGACACCTGGTCATCACACCTGTGTAGGTGTCCCATTCAAAACATGGCGTTTATATGGAGTCGGCCCCCAACTATACTTCCAACTATAACAGCCTCCACTGGTCTGAGAAGAATGGGTTTGGGAGCATTTGTGAGGTCAGACACTGATCTTGGACGAGACAGCCTGGCTTGCAATCAATGTTCCACTTTATCCCAAAGGTGATCAAAGGGTGCATCTCAAAACCTAGTGAGCTCCTACATAGGCAGCATTTCACGTCATAGTATGCGCTCCCAACATGTAGACTGTCCCAATTCTTACATACCTTAAACATACTGTCTACTGAGAAACCTTATTTATACCTGATTTTAGAGAAGCATCAAACTCTTCCTCAGCCGCTAAGACAATCCCAACACAGGCTAATCTACGAGCAGTGAAGTGGTTTTAAAATGTGAGTTATTTTGATTCTCTCTGGAGTTTTAATGAGTTTCTGGTCATATAATCACACAAAACAGTTTTTATTATCAACTCTGTAACGAGTCCTTCACCATTTACACTTTTATACTCAAGACATTAGCAATTATGCTAGCAGATTTTTAAGCCTCTGGCTATTGTTTTGGATGCTGGCCGGTAGCTTAGCAACCAGCTAAACCACCGGTCGTGTGCTGCAGTGGGCGGGAACAAGCCGTGACGCAGTCTCTCTCTAACTAGAGCGTCTCAGTAATCTGTTTTATGAGGAGAGATGAGGAGAGAACGCTGCTACTTACACAGCTGCTACCTAGACAGCCTACTTACACACTCACTAGGTTTTGAGACAGACCCAAAGTGTGCCCAAAGACCCTTATTAACCTCCCTACCCCCCCTTACCAAACTTTATAGTCAGCATTATGCATTCCGGATGGTAGCACTGCTCCAGAGTCCAGTGGCAGAGCTTTACACCCCCCCAGCCGACGCTTGGCTACGCAGATAGTGATCTTAGGCTTGCGTGCAGCTGCTTAGCCTGATAATCAGTATTTCACTCCCAGTGCTGATGTCGCTTCCTGCAGCAGTTTGGAACTCTTGGTGGTCTCACTTTGTGAGTTTGCATGGTCTGCCGCTTACAGTTCACAATAAAAGCACTTATAGTTGACACTGGCAGCTCTAGCAGAGGAGAAGTTTCCCAAATGTGGCATCTTTTGACAGTTCCATGTTTAAAGCCACTCGGCTCCTCAGTACAGCCCACTCCACTGCCAGTGTCTGTCTATATCATATGTGTCAAACTCAAGGCCCGCGGGCCAAATGTGGCCCGCCACGTCCTTTTTTGTGGCCCGCGAGAGCTTGAAAGGTCTTAGTGTCTAAAAATAAATAGGTCAGAAGCTTGCGTGACCAAAACTACATTTCCCACAATGCATGTCGATTGTGTTACTGCCACTAGGACAGCGTAGTCATTGATGTGATAACGCGGCCGGTCCCATAATGTCCAGAAAAAGAAAAGTTGATGCAGATGGACGGCTGTTTCAACAAAGATGGGAAGACGAATACACGTTCGTGCTTCAAGACGAAAGACCCGTATGCCTTTTGTGTTACGAAGCAACATGTCGGTCAGTGCTTAATTTGTAAAACATCAGGTAATGGAACACTAATAGTGGGGTGATCCAGCAAGTGGCAGTAATGGAAAACATCCTGGAACGCATAGACACAACAGTGCTTCAAGTGTCCATCTAACATAGTAGCATTCTATACAATAAAATAATCCTAGCTTTAATGACTGCAACCATAAAATGCCAGTGGATGAATAGTTTTTGGTGTCCTACAGACATCAAAGAGGTGGTGGATCCACATAAATAAGTTCTGGAACGCAGGTGCCTTATATATGAGAGGGGCCGGATCTTGTTCCAGCAAGATCCAGCACAAATTAAGCACCGATGTCGGTTATTAAAGAGACTCTATGCCGGCATTTCCACACCAAGCACGGAGCTCAGTACGGCAAAGCTAGCCTTCAAGAAAAGCAACAGATTGCACAAGAATTCAAAGTTAAACTGAAGTCGCAGCAGAATCTGTTCACGAAAGCCAAAAACAGTGCGGCAGTGAGAGCTAGCTTTACTGTGGCTGAAGAAATCGCCAGAGGGGGCGTTTTTGAAGCAGTGCTGCTGAAGGTCTGTGAGCAGGTGTGTCCCGACCAGACTCAGACTTTTAACAATGACAGTTTGTTAAGAAACACCATCGCTGAGCGAGTTAAGGAACTAGTAGGGACTAGCTGGCCGAGGAGTCCCGCAGCTACACAGCTGTTTCATTAGCTGTTGATGAAACACAGATATGTGTAGTTGCTGTTGTAATGTATTTAGTGTTTGCAGGTTTTGTGTGTTTATTGTAATCAAAGCAAAGTTTGATTTTATACTAATTAAGCCTCATTTCAGTATGTCCAACTATATTAATATTATAACTTGTGTTTGATGTTATTTTTTATTTACTTGAATAGTTTGATCCTTGATTGATGGAGTTGACATGACAAATTAAAAGGATTTATGTTATAACAGAGCAACAAGCAAACATATTGTTTCCTTGCAACTGTAATGTTTTAATTGAATAAGTAATTTAATTTAATTCATTTTATGTTACATTTGGTTACATTTTGTTGCATCTATAAGTTACATCTGGCCCTTTATACAGCCATTATGCCAATATGCCTCGGTGAAACACCCCTGGTCTACAGGAATTGTCTGGCTATGTGTTTAACTTTACCCACCTGTCAGCAAAGAGTGAGGCTAAAACACCCAAAACCAAAATGTCATAGCATAATTATGCGTGACTCATTGTGTTAAATAGCCAGTTGACATTTGATGCAGCACTTTATTGGATGGATAATGTTTAAAAACGGAAACATTTTTTTTAATGAAATGTTTGAAATGTGAGTTTTAGAGCTAACGTTATATATTGACTTTATTATATACATTTTAATACATATACATGTACAGCATAAGCAGACTGTACTGCTACATCACTGGTTTACTGGAGGGGTATGAAGCCTCACAGTCCTGTGAGGATTTCTGGGGAGATGGAGCTCCATCCGGTACCGTTAGGGTGAGTTGAAGTGATCTAGAGCTAATCATTCAATATCAGTGTGTGACCTCATGTGGCTGAATGCAATCGAATCCT
>CM038727.1:7458441-7500941 GCA_021613375.1 Megaleporinus macrocephalus | reverse complement strand
CACGATGAGGGCTACAAAGAGAGACGAGAGGAGCGAGTGAGCAGAATGTTTACAGATTTGTGCGCAGATCAGGAGTAATTAATAATTAAGGCCTGCCGGCTCCGGGGATGCCTCGATCTTATTTTGCTCTCCGTCCATTAGAGTCCTTTGTTTAGCCCGAGTCACACAGTCTGTATGAAGCATCCAGCGCTCGGCAACGACTCTCCATCTCCAAATACAGCCCCCGAATTAGCCGATACAGAGGCTACGCAGCTGAATCTTCATGGCCACTGCACCTCAGTTCGTCCCCATGTGACAGCTGGCCACGAGAGTCTGGCATTATAGTCCTCTCTCTGGAGGAACTGTAAATTCTCTCCTCTGTGCAGTCTAGTGGACCAAGTCTCATTACTCCAGACTGGAGGAAGCTTAAAGGAGCAATATGTAAAATGACGTAGCCTGTTGAATGAATTCTCCAAACAGTAGGGGGCACTGTATCACCAGAGAACCGTGTTCACTAATATCATAAAAAACACACAGTCCCTCCTCTTAAGACTGGACCCAAATAAAACTACTAGAACCTTCAAGGCTCCTGGGAGAAACTCAGACGGCTCAATGTTACGTTCGAAAAACTGATTTAAAAACTGGTTTAAAAACTGATTTACCAACAACATCGTGACTGCATGTAATCCCAGGACAGTTCCTTTCATTGGCTTTCTATCCCTAAATGATCTAACCTGGAGCGGCATCTTCCACATGATTGATAAGAGGTTAGAATACACCATTGGGGCAGCAGTGCTACTTCTTCATCCTCTAATGTTGGACTTTTGTACAAATTTCATGACGAGTGGACCAAAATAAATAAATAAAAATGAAAGTACATTGTTATTTTTCCACATCATTTGAACATGGCAGCTGTCCTTCTCACTGTGTGACACTTTCATGATGAATGGACGAATAGAAATGCTCTAAAATGGTTTGGACGTTAGCGTAAAGTTGAGAACGTCAAAGACTGGGCACCAAAATTACTTGTAGGCTCAATATGTTTATATGTACAACATATAACATTATTATAATTAAAAATTTGATTTGCAAATATCAGCATCCTTCTCACTGTGTGACACTTTCATGATGAATGGACGAATAGAAATGCTCTAAAATGGTTTGGATGTTAGCGTAAAGTTGAGAACGTTGTTGATTTCTCCTGTAAAGTTGATATTTTGGGGATGGAAGTTCTGATATGTTGAGAGAGGAGTCTGGTCTTGGAAGGCTTAGTGCAGCTCATTTCTTGTTTAAAGACATCTGATTCACTTCAGCAGTTTATCAGTAGGTTTTCAATACACAGGGTGGCCATTAGCCTAGTCAGAGGCTACAGGTTACAGGTTCAGGTCCCTTTGGGTAAGGCACTTTACTCTCCACTGCCCCAGGTGGTGCTGGCGACTCAAAGACTGGGCAACAAAATGACTTGTATGGTCAATAATGTACAACATATAACATTATTAGAATTAAAAATTTGTTTTGCAAATATCAGCCTTAGACAAACAAAACCATTTTGCACACTACTGTTTGTAGGTCAGTTTCTGATTAAAATAGGGGCCAGGACAAATAGGTTGGCAGGACACCAATGCTCCTGACCTTCACTCAGAGTTCTAGTCTATAAATAAATACACAGTACTTACTAGGGATGGCTGCTTCAATCAAATTTCACATTCAAATTTGTCAGGCACTAAATGAAAACATATTCAAATAGTTTTGGACTCAGTGTTTTGTTTGTAGCTCATTTACGTTTTTTGGGTTGTTGGTTTTTTTTTTGGTGGGGAGAAGTTTCACATTTGGTCTCCTAAGGCTGCTGCGCACTGGGCAACACCCAACATTCAAACAATCCACTGTTTATAAAGAAGGCAACGTTCATTAGTGATATACACTGACAGTCAGTGACTTGCAACACTGCTTAATGTCTCTAAGCACCACTCAGCATCTGTCTATTATATTAAATTCAACTCACATTAAAATGAAAGTAATCACACCTATTACATCATAAACCTTTTGACTTAAGAAAGAGTTTTAAGGAGTTAATGGACTGATAATAATGTGAAATTGGTTGAAAGTTTTATTTAATGAAACTTTTAAAAGTAGTGTGTAAAATGAGCTTAACACTTTTCAGTGTCTATTTTGGTGTAGCTGTGTTGCTGCATTTTAGGTCTTGTCCAACTTCAACTCATTGCAAACCCTCTAGACCTTTTGTACAAACACATACACAGAATTACATATTTGTTTATTACAAGTATATGTAATAACAAAACTTTTAATTAACACTGAAACTTAGTTATAAATATCCATGGAAGTATAGATCTCCTCAACTAAATCTGAAACATAAGCATTCCTCAAATGCAAATCACACATGCTGTAGGGCAAATTAAAGAATGTTTCACTCTTATCGTAAACAAAACGCACTCCCTCCTCTTCAGTGTTAGCGTTGGACTCAAATAAAACTGAGAGACTGGATGTAAATAAAACTACTATAACCATTAAGGCTCTTGTGAGAATCCCTCAAGCTCTTAACAGCCAAAAACACACCACTCCACCCGCATTCAGTCTTTTCACCATAAAATTTTTAAAATAAACCTAAAACAGCCCAACATAAACATTGCTTCTGGCTTAAAAACTGATTTACCAACAACATCGTGACAGCATGTAATCCCAGGACAGTTCCTTTCATTGGCTTCCTGTCCTTAAATGATCAAACCGGGAGCGGCACCTTCCACAGAATTGATAAGAGGTTAGAATTCACCATCGGGGCAGCAGCACTACTTCTTAATCCTCTAATGTTGGACTGATTCGACTCAGCAGTCCAACTGTGCTATCTGTTAATATAATAATAATAACAGTTAACAAATATGATTTATATTTAATATACATTATTTAATATATTTGTGTATCTGTGTAATGCAACAATAAGCAAAATTACAAAAGCATCATTCACTATTCTGTCATGAAAAGCATAAATATGTACTTTTTGATTTAAGAAATATATAAGTTGTAAGTTCCTTATACAGGTTGTGATAATAGCCACTAGTGTATCACACGTTGTCTACACTGACCACTAGGATCAGATCAGTAGCCCTGATTGCATGTGGTCTTCATTTATCTATGATATTAAGATCCATTGGTTTAATATTATCATAAAAGTGATGCTGACTATTTTTAACTATTACTTTGCTTTACTTTAAAAGTTTGCTTATTGGGCTGAATGGTAGCCCCTGGTAGTCTCCATCTATGTTGGGGGTGTAGGGTCACTGTGCACCCACTGCTTCCGACTACATGATACACCCCTGGGGGCCGTGCCTGGTGTCAGCCGGTCCTGTGTCCTCTGTTGTCCTCCACTCGCCCCTTTCCTCTAACCGTTGTTGTGTATGTGGCGCCCCCTTCAGGTGGGGAGCAGGACCGGGAGCGGCAGGGTCACGCAGACTCGCTGGGTGACCTGTACCGGGCGCTGGAGCGTGCCAGCCTGTCTCCGCTGGGTGAGCGGCGCCTCTCCACCCGTCTAGAATACAAGCACTCCTTTGTGCGTCGTTGCAACGACCCGCTGCTCAATGACAAAGTGCATCGCCTGCGCATCCTGCAGAGCACGCTCAAGGTACTTGGACAGCTGCTGCCGCACGGCAGACTGTGTGTGTGTCTGTACGCGTCTCCGTCTGTCCCGTCTGTCTTTTCGGTCCGTCTGTCCGCCCGTCCGGGCATCCGCGGGGCTCGGAAGACAGCCACGCTGGCCAGGGGATCAAATCGCAAAGACTCAAAGCCTCTTTCAGGCACAGTGTTTACAGCAACTTCTTAATGCAAGCGTGCAGGTGAGCACTGACTCAGGGTAACTCAGGCTTAAAATCTTAATTCTCTGCTCTCCATCCGAAGTTTGCTTCTTAGGTTTTGCCCTTGTAAGCCGTAACGGCGAACACTTAGCACTGTGCAAATTGCATGCCCTAATTATCACACCCTTGCCTCAAACCATAAACTCAATCTTCATTCATGTGTTAATGAGTGGCTATAGGCTTCCATTACTCGCCGGCTTGATGGCTCAAGTTCAAAACCGAAGAAGCACGCCTCAGACATGCTGTAGAACTTAGAACAAAGATAGTATGACAGTGTGAAGGACAAGATACCTTGGCAGGTTCTTCACAACTCCACATCAGAATCCCAAACAGGGAAGACAGAGCTCTAGTACTATTTGGCCAGTATACAATGTACCAGGGAGGTAATGACTAGATGGTCAATTCCCTCCTGAGGACACAAATAAGCAGATGACAACAGCATTCATTCCCAATCCTAGCCCAGGAGACCCCCTGCTCTGCACGTCTTTGTGTTTTGCCCTAACAAGGCCCTTGTATGCCTTAGATATGTCTAAAAAAAATTGGGGCTACCAACAACTAACACTGGTCTACAATGACCAACTATAGACTCACTTGAACCCAAAGTCTGCTTTTTGAGCTACAGCTCTAGGCATAGTACACATATCCCAATGCTCAGCAGACCCAGCCCTCACTAACCAGAGTGAGATCCAGAGTTATCCAGCTTCCAAAGCAGCCACAATCCTCACTCACTAATACTCACTACTGTTGTATTAGCTGTCTGCTTTAGCAGTAATTTTGCAACAAAGGGTTAAAATAGCAATGCGACCACAGCACATCACAGCAATCATTAGGTTTTTCTCTCTGTGTCAAGAGTGATTTCATGCAGCAAGAGTGAATATTTAGCCTTTACCCCAATTTAGAAATGCACCATTCAAGTCCTGCGTTCATGTTTCTTAGGAATTAAGTTCATTAGGTTCAGTCATACTGAGGCTCATAAGAGACCTCAACGGTTCTCTCTGTTTATGTGCTTGGAGAGCATGGGTGGGGTGGAGTCCACAAGAACTGGGAACATTTCAATTCATCTTTTGCTCAAAATGAGCAGTAATACATATTTGAACTGGTAAATAACAATAAATATTATAAATATCATAATAAAATTAGTAATATTTAGCTTGGTATTTCAAGTTTCACTCATTTTGAGGATAAGAAAAACACTAATAGTAAACATGCAACTCAATTTAAAGTCAAACATAAGGCCTGCCGTGCTGTGCATCAGGGTTTTAGCACTTTGCATGAATCCACGAGGACAGAAGATACCATTTTTTGTTACCCAGTAATAAGCGATAAATTGACCCACCGTAACAAACCCATCGCACACATTCTAGATGAATAATTAAATAAAATACTGAAATAGTATATGACCCGACACTTGTTTTTAAGACCTGTATAAGCAAAAAAGTGCTAAATTTTGCGGTTGCTAGGACTGCCTCATGTCTCTAATTGTAACTGATTGAAATACCAAAACAATTATGCACAACTACCTTTGACTTCTAAGAGTTAAGAAACTAAGAATCATGAATATTTTGTTAAGTGGTAGTCTGTAGGACCAGACGTAAGCTCATAATGCGAACACATCTGAGGACAGCTTATTAGGCATTTGGTGCTGGATTGGTGCCCAACCCCCAGATTCCTCTGGCCATCTAGAGTACAACTAATAACACAAGCATACAGGCCAGCCAACGCTATTTTGAGTTCATATTAATTCTTTGAAATTAATGTTTCTGAAACACATTAAAATTGAAATATAAATACTTTGCTTCCAGACTGTAAGGTATCTGAAAGCCTTATAGGAAGTCAGTTCACTTGTTGGCCATGTTTGCAACACCTCAGTAGTTATTTCCAACCCCACAAGACCAGATTTCTCTCTCCATCTCTCTGAAATGGGGAGAGAGCAAAAGACGAGATGAAATAGATAAAACTGTAAAAGGTTTTTAAAAACAGTACTGATGAAATCTGACAAAGACCTTATACCTTGTAGGGTGTGGCTTAGTATTGTACAGTGTTTTGTGCCAATCTCCACAGTGAGGGGGAGCTTTCCGCATAGCACCACAATATCTTTGACCTTTCTCTGTTCACAATGTAACCTGATTGGCTGTTTTTCTTGAAGGGCGGGGCTTTCTTTGTAAACGGATGCAGTGTTGCTACAGGCTCTGCATCTAAAGTATAGTAACCAAGGGCGTAGGAGCGGGTTTGGTATTGAGGGGGACACATTTGCTAATATAAATCAAAGCCCACCCTATCCCCTAAAATATTACCTATAAGTTGATTCCACTGTAGGTAAAGTAGTAAATCACTGTATGTTATTATATTTTATTTTTTTAGAGTAGTAGCAGTCTGCAGTTTGGGGGCGTGGCCAGAGAGAAATGTAACTTTACGTTTCAGAGTACTTTCTGACTAAAGTTAATATAATCGTTAGCTAACCCAAACCCTCCTAGTCTGTTACCATAACAACACATTATACTGAAGCTGTTTTATTGCAGTATATATGGTCATCATTGCTATTAATTGCTTTCATCACTGACCTTGCGTTTAAAGCTACCCGACGCTCCAGCGAGGCGAGAGGTCGGGTCAGTGAATCTGCTGACTGCAGGATATTTCTGAACAGGCATCTCAACACAAGCTTTAACAAAGTTAAAGACCCAGACCACCTAACAACCAGAACCAGCTGCTAACAAGAAACACTGAGCGTGAATTGCGTGCGCTGCCAAAACGTGCTTTTAAAATTAAATGTTTTTAAAGAGTTTCAACTTTTTTGGGTGGGACAAATCTACCTGTTTCTGATATATCACCACCACCACCCGCCGCAACGTCCCCCACCCCCCCACTGGGTTCCTACACCAATGATAGGGACCGTATTTCAGTTCTCTTGCAAGAAATCATGCATTAAGGCTTGTTATTCATCAACCAACATTTACAAGTACCCCCCCCCCCACACACACACTTTGAGATAGGCCTTCAAACTCAGTTTGCTCCCACCCTAGCAAGTATCTCAAACTTGACCATCCCTAGACGTTCTCGTTGCGAGACCACGCCTAGCCCCTCAAGACTAGGTCAGGCGCTGCTGTCTTGGAGCCTCTTCTGTGTTCTACTGTCTACTAACACGTGCCTGGCTTCTGGGGAGTGTGTCGCAGGCTCCGCGGTTGAGGCTAACGCTTCTGTGTTCTCTGGGCTGTCTGGGCTGTTGTGGCTCCGGCTCTGGCTCTTGTACCACCTGGCCCCGGTCCCGTCCGGCTGCGGCCTGGGCTCAGGTCGTGTCTGCTACTGCTGTTGTGTGCTTTTTACGACAGACTCCTGTTGCATTGTGGGTGTTGTAGGCGTCCCCACCTGCAAGAGAGGACAAGAGAGGCTGTTTTGTAGGGCCACTGAGGCCCACAGTGTCAAAGGACTCTGGTCAAAGCCTAGCATGGTGTGTGTATGTGTGTGTGTGTCTGTGCCCCGCACGCTCGCCTCGCTTTCTTTTATCCATGTGAGCTAACAGCCTGTGGCGTGCCGTGACCTCCTGAGTGTGCGTCTGTAACGTCCATCCCTGCACTGCTCTCTTTCTACGCTCCAATAGGACAGGGAGGGGGAGATAGCAGTGATTGACAAGCTGCTGGCCAAGCCCAAGCTCACGTCCTCCGAGTTCCAGGAGTGGAAGAGCGCCTACCTGGAGCTTTTCTCGGCGGACGCCAAGCAGGAGCGCCAGTCCAGCCCCGTCTCCGAGCCCAGCCCGGGATCCACCCCGGAACCCACACCCCGGGCCCCTTCGCTCTCACACACCCACTCCTACATCGAGACTCACGTGTGATTCGCTCTTGAACGGGCTGCCTCGGGACCTTTTGAAAGATAACCACATTCTCTTTAGTAGGCTGCTACGTGTACCTTTGATCGGCCAGTGCTATAGGAAGTACATGTTCTTTGCGCAATTCATTGTGTATTCACTTGATTTTGACAGAGTTCTCTGTTGACTGTGTTGAAAAGAGGCACAGAAACGAATCAGGTCTGGTCTCAAACTGCTGGACACTGGCGCAGCTAACAGTTACCATGGTTCCCTGAGGGGTTTACACAAGACTGAGTACCTGGACACAACCAGAGCCTAGAGCCACAGCAGGACAGATCCTCCAAGGCCTAAGCCAAAAGCAGGACAAGACAATCGATGGAATACAGGAGCTGGACCTTTGGAACAGAAACCTTGGACTATGGAACAAAAGCAAAATAGGCTTTGATTTAAAAGGAAAGGCAGCACTCAAAGGAGCTACAAGTAAGATCAAGTGAAGAGCGGTGCTCGGGACTCTTTCCACGCCACCTCTGATTATACAAGTAAGGAAGTGTGAGCGAAAGAGTCGAGTCATTCTTATTTGATCTGGCAGGACTTTTTCAAGAGAACCCCATGGCACAATGCCATATGTTGCTGAATCCCTCTTATTGAATTAAACTATAATATAAGATCTTACCTGTAGCTCTTGCTAGGTGCCGGCAGATGTGTATTTTTCCTCGGGCTTCGCAGTGCTGCCCCACCAGCCTCTTCTCCTTGCGGGCATAGACACACACACACTCACGTTTGATCCATAATATTGAATGTCTTACAGTGTCCATATACATATACAGTACTGTGCAAATGTTGGAGACCACCCTTCGTTTATTTCATTTCCTTATGAAACGGATCCTTATGAAACGGATACTACAAGTTGTTGTTTGTTCTGGGGATATTTATGAGATCGAGAATCGTTCAATCCATTCTTATTTGATCCACATTGCAGATATGTGGACTTGAGTCACATGACTTGAACGGATGACTTGTGACTTGACAACATCTCTAAAGACTTGCAACTTAACTTGGACTTGGAATCAGTCCTGAGCTTTAAGACTTGAAAAGACTCGCCACTCTATTTTTACATAATAAATAAGAAAAACTTAACCTAGCAACAAGTGAAGTTCTGCAGCCAATCATGGGAAGCTTTTGGGGGGCGCCAGTGTTGAATTTGATCAGCAGCAACATGCTCAACACCTATTTTAACTGGTAATGGACTGGCAATGAGGTGATTAGTGATTAGAACTGCTTGAAATGATCTAATTTCATATGCAAGTTATTTTTGTTATAATAGAAACTTTAAAAATGTTAATGTTATATTAATGTTAGTTTAATACACTACTAATCAACTGCATCAATTGTGTTAAATACTGAAATGACGTTACATCTGGTGAATAGACTAGGACTCAGTTTAAGTTTAAGACTTGGGACTTGACTCAAAACTTCTTTGTATTAACTTGGGACTTAGCTCGAGACTTCCTTGTATTAACTTGGGAATTGACTTGAGACTTGTATTAACTTGGGAATTGACTCGAGACTTCCTTGTATTAACTTGGGAATTGACTCGAGACTTCCTTGTATTAACTTGGGAATTGACTTGAGACTTCCTTGTATTAACTTGGGAATTGACTCGAGACTTCCTTGTATTAACTTGGGAATTGACTTGAGACTTCCTTGTATTAACTTGGGACTTAGCTCGAGACTTCCTTGTATTAACTTGGGAATTGACTTGAGACTTGTATTAACTTGGGAATTGACTCGAGACTTCCTTGTATTAACTTGGGAATTGACTCGAGACTTCCTTGTATTAACTTGGGAATTGACTTGAGACTTCCTTGTATTAACTTGGGAATTGACTCGAGACTTCCTTGTATTAACTTGGGAATTGACTTGAGACTTCCTTGTATTAACTTGGGAATTGACTCGAGACTTCCTTGTATTAACTTGGGAATTGACTTGAGACTTCCTTGTATTGACTTGGGAATTGACTCAAGACTTCTTTGTATTGACTTTGGACTTGACTAGCGACTTCCTTCTATTGACTTGAGACTTGACTCAAGACTTCTTTGTATTGACTTTGGACTTGACTGGAGACTTCTTTGTATTGACTTTGGACTTGACTCGGGACTTACTTGTTACTTGCAACTTAGTGACTTGGTCCCATGTCTGCCACATTGGCTTCCAGTTTTTTTTACACCAGACTAAAGAGCTGGAGCACCCATATAAACAATGTCTCTTCTTGACTTGGCATAAGAATTAGTTTTATAGTTCCATCCAGCACTAAAGGGGTGCAATATTTGGAGAATATACAAGGAGCTGCACACTTATCGTGTACACTACATAGCAAAAAACACTGAAACACCAATGAAAATGAATGAAAACTAATATATAGTACTACTCAAACAGTCCAAGCTGCACACAGAATTCCCAGCCGGACTACCAGGCTAGACGTAGCTGCTTATTTTTTATATATCGTGGCCATCCAATGAAATCAAAGCTTTATAGTAGAGGCCAATAATGTTCTTTAATTTGAATGTAAATTGACATAAATAAGTTTTATTAAAGTGATTTCTATTGGACCATTAATCAATAAATGTTTGTGTTCATATGATATAGACAAATGAAACACAACAGAAGTGCAGATACATATTTTTATTAGACAGAGATGATATATAATCTATATTTAAGTTTTTTTCTGTTGAGCTGAGTGGCTGTGAGCACACTTGCCCAGAGCGATGGGCGTCCCTATCCACAGCGCCTGTGAAGCAGTTGAGGGTTAAGTAACTTGCTAAAGGGCACTTCAGTCCTGCTATCTTAGTCCATGGGATCGAACTGGTGACCTTCTGGTCACAAGGCCAGTTCACTAACCCCCAGCCTCCTAAGATTTAGACCAAAATAGGTGATATATCTTGATTCATTGGAAGAAACCAAGCCTAAACCTAAAACCAGGCGTCAGGCTTCTTATACCAACTTATATACTCAGCTAGTCATGGTCATTCGTAGTCAAAATGAGGAACAAACTGTTCAAACTGCTACAGAGGAAATAGAACTCCTAACAACCTGTGCACCACCTGGCAGACCACCATAACTTCCCCCATCACATAAACAGCACTTTTATCTTAGAGAGAGAACATCACGCTCTACTCTCGCTTCAGATCTGAAAACACCCACAGGTGTTTCTGTCCGTCCTGTTCATCCCACTCTGGGTCTGACGTGTAGCTGCTCAAGAAGCTCTTCACTGAGACAACTGGCACTAAACCAGACCGGATATCTGAGTAGTTTTTTTGGGAATTATGGCAGTAAAATATGTAATTATTATTTAGAGAAGCACAAAGTGCAACCAGCTTCTACGACTGAACCTTGGAGGTGTGGCCTCAGTTTACTAATAACGGAGGCTGTAATAAAGAAAAACACAGACAACATTTCTATCATTAGTCACTAAGGCTTCCATGCTATGTCCTGTCAAATATTAGTATTAAATATATGAATTAATCAATCAATCAACCTTTTTTTTTTTTACTCAGTAATACATTAAGGGTAACCCTCATTTACAATGCAACCGAGCATTTACAACTTAAAGGGACTGAAAATAAATAATTAGATTGGAGTATTTAATAAAGGAAGCTAAAATAGGGAACTTCATGAGTAAACAATAAGAATTAAATGATAAAAATATTAGAAAAACAGGCAAACAATATAAGAATGAATTAAGAAATAAATAAATCAAACAATAAAATAAAGAGATAATAATTAGACAATAGAATATAAACATAATTAAGTAATAGAAGATTAAAAAATGAAGTAAATTAAATACGAATCAATTTAATATAAATTAAAGATTATGAAGTAAGTATGATTGAATGTTTTATGATGCAAATAAAACAAAATGGAAAACTGACATTGTATAGATAAAAAAAGGTAAAAGGCCAAAAATAGAACAGGAAATAAAATGAATAAGAAGGTGAAACGAAAAAAAAAGCAGTAAATAAAATGGCTAAAGATAAAACAGAAAAATTAAAATAATTTTTTTTATTAATTAATTTCAATTGCTGCATGAGCAGATTCAGCATAACAATATAAAATTGTGTAGTCTGCATACAGGTGCAAGATCATTAGATCTTATCATATTATCATAGAAGTTAGATTAGATTTATCTCCTTGTCTATTTTCATTTTGGTATACCACTTGGATACGACAGCTGCACATAATATTGTGTGAACGTTTCGTAATGAATGGACCAATAGAAAAGTTCCAAAATCACATAAACAGAAATTCTGGTTCCATAGACTTGCATTGAAAGTAGAGACAGATTTTGTCCTCTCCTGTAAAGATGCAATTTTGGACAGAGACAATATGTTTTCTGCATTTTTCCCATCGAAGACCAATGAAATGCATGATGAGGGTGTTCTCCAACATTTGCACAGCATCGTATGTATGTGTATGTATATGTATATATATATATATATATGAATATATATATGAATATATATATTCATATATATTCATATATATATGAATATATATCTGCTCCTGCACCAGTGGGCTGGTCCCTGGCGAACAGGAGTCGTGAGTGGGATACGTATGTGTTTATCTCATTTCATCAGACTGTCTGCTGAAAATAAGCATTTTAAGTCGGCCTGCGCTGCAGAAATCTTCGAGCACCTACCTGTAGGCTTTGCCGGGCGAAGCCTATGATTACAGCCGCCCGCTCAGCAAGGAGTGCGTAGGCTTTGACAGACACACGCATTCGGCACAAGTGATTGTATAAGAGAGCCACTGCCGCCGTGACTCTGGTGGCATGTTTCTAGAACCTGTTTTTCTACAACTTGACGCGAAGCATGACCCTTTGTAAATGAATTGCCAGTTGTGAGCAGGAGAGCCACACCCCCCGAACATCCTGTACTCATTCCTTTGCTGGAATTCGGGGGTAACAAGAGTGACCAATAGTGCTCGCCAGGAAATCCTAGGTGTATCGGTTAATGTGAGGATATTGAAATTGCAATCAGGGATGTAGTGGAGAGTAAATGCACCTTTAAGAACATTTAATCTTTATTAAATCTTTATTAAACAATATATATTATTACAAAGAAATCTTCCAAGACTAAGTCCAACAGTATAACTGTATCATGATAGCATTACCAGACAGGGATGTGACATATACTATCATTTTTGATATTAGCATTTGACATCATGACATCAAATATTGTAACATCTGCCATGACAATGAACTTGATACAGTTATATTACTGAACACAGTCTGTTGTGACAGTTCATGACAGCATATGCTGTTTATGGTAGGATGCATGTCTGCGTTCTGTAGTGGATTCAATGAAAGTGTCACCCGTAGGTCTTGCGAACATCTAATGGGCAGAATTTGCTAAATGTACAAAACTTTAAAGGAGCAGTGTGTAAGATTTGAGGACCCAAATTTTGACACCTGGAGGATCAGACTAACTATTTTTCACAAAACCACAAGAAAAAGTAAAGCAGGGAAAGATTAAGAAGCAAACTAGTACCGGGACAGGCAACAGGATTTGTTAAGGAGGTCCAGAAGGAAGCATAAGAACACAACCTCACCACTAGAGGCTTACGCATTGCTCCTTTAAAGACTAAAACAAAACAAATAATAAAAAGCATACACTATATATATATATATATATATATATATATATATATATATATATATATATATATATATATATATATATATAAATGGTGTAATATAGTTCAATCAAAACAGTTAATAGTTAATTGTACTATTAAAGTACTAAATGAGCTGGTGTGGTGGAACTGTGATGGTTATCCATTGGTTAGCAGTTATGGGGCTTTTATTAAACTACTAGGTCTCTGATTGCAAATCTTAGTGATGCACTGAAATGAAAATTCTCGGCTTACACCGAAACTTAAAACTCAGGACGAACCCAAAAACTGGAAACTATAAATAAAATTCTTATATAAACTTATTAATATGTGGACAACAGTGTGTGGCGAATGCCACATGAGAATGAAATTGTACTGTTTAAGGTGGGCTGGAATATTCAAACAAACCAACTTCAGCCTATTTTAAGATACTTTTGTGGTCTCTTTCATTTTTTCAAGCCGTACCGAACCTGAAATGCAGTAGTTCTTGGGCACCGTGGAGACGGAAAGTGGGGGTGCTAATGTAAAAATAAGATCTGGACTTGAAAGTAGCTTGACTGTAGTGAAGATCTATAACTTCTTGTTTTAGAGTGGAGCTAGTATTTTTATGTTAAAAAACAACTGTGCACTGTTTACGTTAATAGTGTTTTGTTTTGACATCACATATATCAAATATCTCCAAATTGGCAACTTTACAGGAAAGACCGAAAACCTGCTTAACTTTCAATGTAAGTCAATGGAACCAGATTTTTTTCGAAACTATTTTGGAGAATTTCTATTGGTCCATTCGGCAGGAAATTCTCACACAGTGTAAACGGCAACTGGCGTGTTCACATGATGTAGAAAAATAAAAATGGGCAAATATGGAGCTACATGCTTTTCATTGGACAGTGATGATATATATATGATGATATATGATATATGATAGATATATATTCCTTACGAAGAGGCTGCAGCTACAAGACAGAGATTAAACGATAAAGAATCATGAACCAGCCAATCAGAAGCCTGAACGATCCAAAAAAAGACAAGACATTTTGGGATGGACACCATTAACAGAGCAGAAAGGAGTCAGGAGTGACTTAGTCTTTTAGACTTTGACTTTAACTGACTCGTTTCCAGCCGAAGGTTTTCAGTATTAGTGCATCACTAACATGTTTAGTAGAAAGGAGTTCATGTGCTGTAGTTATCCCACCGTTTGTAACCGAGTGGACGACAGCGTTCTGTGCTTCGGGCCGTTTATTTACTGACGGCTAGCTTTCATTTCCCCCTCTGTGCAATACAGTAGTGCAGCCTGTTGCTCAGGCTGAGACCACCGAGTGTTTGCGACTGGCGAAGCCTCTTTACACGCACACCTCCAGTCTCAGGCACGGCGCATGCTCAGACCGGCAAGGCTGTTTCCTTGGTTACTGAACTCTCCTCGACAGCTGTCTGCAGCTCTTGATATTAATTGTATGTCAGCACTTACTGATTTTGAGCATCTGTATATATTTATATATATATATATTTATATATACATATATATATACTGGTATGTGTGCATTGCAGTGCACAAACTCTTCTCTGTACTGCATGGCTCAGATACAGTCTAACACAGTTTACATACAGTATTCTTTGGCTTTTGTTCTTTTTTTTCCTTTCTTTTCATTCAAGTCAGTGCTGCTGGGTGAATGATGAAGTCAGTGTTTCGTTACACTTTGAACTGAACTCTACGTCAAAGTGGCTGTGCACAACAACCAAAAGCAATCAAGCTCTCAGAGGAATCCAAGAGGACTTATTTTGTTGCGATTTTTAGAATACTCCGAATGTTCCGACCTGAGTTCAATGTAAGATAAGATTAGCTACGTTAATGTGTATTATAATGTACATCAGTTCTATGAGAGATTGAACACCATACTGTAGTAGAACAGAATTTCCTTCTATATTGAACTGTATGATTTTCTTGACCATGTGATTATATAGGAAGTGTCGCTGTGTAGACTCAGTTAGCTTTCAAAGGCTCCAACATGTTTACCAATGTTTATGGAATTACTAGATTGGTTATCTTGCTTTGTGTTACAGTAGAAATGGCATTTTTATTTTTATTTATTTTTATTTTTTGGCTTCCGGGAGCTGTGCCCAACGTGCCCACCCTCTTTTTACCCTTCTGTGAACGCATACTGGCAGTCAAAAAGAGTTATGGTTTAGTCTGTCCACTATAAGGCGGTAAACCACAACAAGTGACCAGTGGGGAGCCCTCAAGGCCTTCAGAGCAGGCCTAATGATTTCTGTGAAATAAAAAAAAAATGCTTAGTTTTTATTATAAATTTTTACAGAATATAATCCTCACACTGTATGTATTTGAACTCCAAAAATATGTTTTTTTTTGTTTTTTAAACTTTGGTCAGGCGCAAAATGGGCTATATTTTAAAAATGGTCAAAAAGGCTGATGCCATTAAGGATCTGTTATCTCTGAGGTGTCTAGGTAGATACAGCTATGGCAGCTCTCTCTTTGAATAGGATTTTAAGAGCTGAACTAAATGCCTTACACACGAAAGTCTGCCTCATACCGCAGCGCCCAACAATTCTAAACCTCTGATTTGAATGGAGGTACGCATAGCGGCAGAGACACTGCACAGTGGTGCACACTGGTGTTCAGTTCGTCAGAGTATCACAGTATATTTTACCTACTACCTTAAATTAATGCTGTATTAAGACACAGAAAGCTAGCAGTAGATAACATGTGGCTTGAAATTCACACTGAGAAAGGCAGCCAGACTTTTAGATAAACAGACAAAAGCTAACGGTGTGTTAGCTCAGCTAATAATACTAGGCTAGCAGTTTTCAGCTACAAAACAGCCAGATTGTGAGGTGGTTTTAAACTGATACCAAGCTCAAGAAGTGATGTGCTTCATTTTGTTTAGTTTATGAGTGTAAAAATGAACTTAAACTTAGTGTTTATTACAGCCGGCATTATATTGTACTGCTGTACTTCGCAATACAGCGCTGTAGGGTGTGTCCAGTGTGAGGCAGCCTTCACAGGAAACTTTAGGTTGATCCAGTGTTGTGAGAAAAACGTCTTCTGTAGGTCCTGCATGCATCACTGACTAAAAGTATGATTGGTAGCCTGACCAGTGAGTTTCAGTTGGAAGTAAAAAATGAAAAGTGGCAGTAGCTCTTCGCTAGGCTACGTAAAACTCCACATATACAGTAAAATACAGCCATTTTTCATATAGCCACTGCATGCTAACTGCTCGACCCAACTCGACTTAGCTCTCCTTTTTGGGGTATTTCATTAGACTGGTCTCAGGTACTGTTTTTGGTATCACCTTCATCAAGGTCCTAAGTGAGCTGAGCCGATAACTAAAGGCCATGTAAAAGGCTGCAGTCTACTGACCATGAGAGCAAGAAGCCGCTGTTCCACACATCTAGTTAGTGTCCAGGTTAGCTTACCCTCTGAGCAGCCAGAATCGTCTCGTCGTCTGAACTCTATTGAACAATATTGGTCTCCTTCGCATCACTTCATGTGACATTGCTATGAAGACCAGCTACTTTGAATAGGGTACTGTGTCTGCAGCGGAAAAGAAGTTGCTGGTACCAAAAGCGAGTCGAAGCGACTCAAAATCTCGTTCTTAAAACATTCGTTCTTAAAACATCTTAAAAAATGTTTTATTTAGAGCAGCATAAACAAACATTAATATGAATTACATTAACTAGTTTTAATTGATGTGGTTCGTCACTGCAAATGACAGATATTCCACCAGTACAATGTAGGATGCTAGTTTGTTAAGTCAAATCCAAGCATCATTTAAAAAGCCTTCTGCATTCCTTATGGGCTATTTTGGGAAATATGTCAAGACGACCATTCCAACCGTCGTCTGTGGACAGCAGTGAACGTAGGAATGAATAACGAAGAAGAATGAGGATGTCTTTAAGAGTAGTGGTGCCAAAAAATTAAAATGCTGCCAAAACACTGTAGGTGTGAGAATATGGATGTACTTGAATATCGTAATATGAAGTTTTGTGATACTGTATCGATTCTTAGAAACACAGCATTGATATCTTCATGAATAGTTTAAGGCAGAGATAGTTAACGGACATCTTCTGCTATGAGACTCTTCCGCTCCAACATAAACAAGTAGCATAAGGATGCACAGTTGACAAGTTCACATGTTTATACTATGACAATTTTTCTAGTTTTCTAGTTTTAAAATGAAAATGTATTGGGTCTGTCTCAAAACCTAGTGGGCTGCCTAAGTAGTGCACATACTACTGATATTCTCCTCATCTCTCCTCATAATACAGACTATTGAGACGCTCTCACTGCACATAACCAGTGTTTTAGTTTAGTTTAGCTACTGGTTACCTAGTTAAGCTATCCAGCTATCCAAAACAATAGCCAAGGCTTAAAAATCCGCATATACGCTAATCCCTGGAGTATAAAACTGCAAAATGATCAAAGACTAGATGCAAAGTTGCAAATAAAACTATGTTGTGTTGTTTTATGACAAGAAACACATTAAAACACCAGAGAGAATTGGAATAACTTACATTTGAAAATTACTTCTCCACTCGTAGCTTCGCTTTTATCCACCATGTTGGAAAAAGTTTCAGTGCTTCCTTACAATTGGGCCAAAATAAGGTTCCTCAGTAGACAGCATGTTTAAGTATCTAAGAATTGGGACGGTCTACCTGTCGGAAGCCGCATACTATGATAAAATGCTGTCTATGTAGACCCTCACTAGGTTTTGAGACACACCCATTGTCTCAGTTACAGTATCGCAGTATATCACAATAGTATCGTAACCTCTGTATCATGATACATATACCATCACATTCTTGCCAATACATCGTCCAATGAAACACACTGTGTGTTCATATTTTGGCATGTCAGTGATTATTGCAATCAAACCAACACCTTTTGAGGGGAGTATTTTGACAGTATGGTGTTTCTCGGCAATTCATAGGTTAGTCCTGAGGACAGCCTGCTTTATAGTGTTTTTAAAAAGGACGAAAAGAATCTGCGTCCCACACTGCTGTCCACAGTATTTCTGCTCCAGACATTTCCCAACGTGTCTCCACAAGATATCATTGGGGTTTAAATTCTGCCTGAATTTGACTTACTTACAGGGGCACTGTGATCAAAATAAACGCTACCGCTTCCTCTTCGCGTCCTCCAGCCGTGCCAGCAGCCTCTAAAGTGGTATTTTTTACGTTTTTGGACTAAGACACCTTTTTCTGATGAAATTTCTGTAAGGCAAGAAGAACTACAGTCGCTCTGGGCTGCATTTTTCAGGGCGGCCTGTTTTGATTTTGGTGCTTGGTAAATGCTGCTGGGAAGCCAAACATCTTATTACTGTTGTAGAGCGTCAGACATCGTCAGGCGAGAAGGAAAACAAGCTGAGACTAAAGTTAGCAATGCATCTGGCTATCTACATATCTAAACTCAGTTTGGCTTCTCTAAAAAAAACTTTTCTCTAGCGTCTAGTGTTTTGAATAAAGATAGCTTGGTTGTATTTACTATTGGCTAGAACAGCAGTTGAGATTGCTTGATACCTCAGGGATTCCTAATGGTTCTGTAATGTGTTTGCATAATGCATGCTGGGTAATTTAGTGCGGGAACACTGACGAAAGAAAATGCAAGGACGATATGAAAATGTGGGTTCTGTCAAACTGATGAAAGCAGGGAAAGCAGCGCTGCACTACAGAACGACAATGCTGTGAACGCATATGCTGTTCATCATTAACACATACTAGTCATTCGTTGAAGGGTTCCTCCTTTTCTACATAACTCGTTCCCTCATGCAATTCTTCTTGACTGCCAGCATATACAGTAACTGATACACCTCCTTCTATCTACACTCATTGTCCACTGTATCAGCTCCACTGACCATATAGGAGCTACACTCACAGACTGTAGTTCATCTGATTCCCTGTATACTTTATTACTCTGTTCTTTAATGGGCAGGAACTCCACAGGACCATCACAGAGCAGAGACTATTTGGATGGTGGATCATTCTCAGCACTGCAGTATAGGTGTGTTGTGCTGGTGTGAGTGGATCAGACACAGCAGTGCTGCTGGAGTGTTTAAGCACTGTGTTCACTTACTGTTCACTCTACTAGACACTCCAATTTGCTGGTCCAACCATGTAGATGGAAAGTCAGAGAGTTTGTATTCTCTGGTTCTTCATCAGTGGCCACAGGACTGGATAGTTTTGGTTGCTGTCAGCGTCAGCGTCACTGCAGTGCTAAGAATGACCCACCACCCAAATAATACCTGAATTCTGGTGGGCAATGAGTGTAGACACAAGCAAATGATGTGCTCAGTGAGTGTATATATTAAAGTGATGTTCTAATAATTATCTCTCCAGATGTCTCTCCAGCTGCCTGAAAGACAGTATTGATCTACATTACTGTAACCAATCTAGTAAATCCATGGAACTGTACGTCCTTTGTTCTAACTAGGCATGTGATTTTGGGCAGTGCCGTTAGTATGTGTTGTGTTTAGCTTACTACATGGCAAAGTTTACTTTGGTTTGATTTATTTCATTATTTATTCGGCCAGCTGTTGCTTTCTCCAGTTTGAAGACAGATGTGGTTAAAAATCAATAAAACTTTGCTCATGAAACCGTGCTCGTGCTGTGCGTCCCACTTTGAACGCTCTCTTTTGTCTGAGATAATCGCTCGCATGCCTTCGCCGAGATAAGTCGCGGAGGTCGGTGTCAGCTTTCCAGCTCATCTTTTCTTTCTCACATTAGCCCTGCAGGGGAGGGACGGGTCCAGGCTCCATAGCAGCGCTAACAGGCTCAGCTAAAGCATTAGTGGATGAAAGAATCTCATGGCGCGGGCCGCGCACGGGCTCAGGGGACGAGGCTGCATCCTCCTCCGAGTTCAACAGCCAGAGCTAATGGGCACCTAGCGCCATTCATCCCTCCACATTTTCACTTCTCCCTAAGCTACCGTGAATATTGCTTTAGCTTCCCTTGTGATATTCCATCCCTCTCCCTCACTCTCTATCTCTGTCGCTCGCGGGCCACCTGGTGCTAAGACGCTAGTGCCCGTATCTCTTCTCTGTGCGTTAATTACCACACCCTTGTGCTGCTTCCCTTCTCCATTTTTTCAAGCGTCCCTCATTAATCATTTCATTTATTTTAATCTCGTTACAACGAATCAAAAATGAATTGCGCTAAATGGCTTCTTCAGGGGGCCGTGCCAGCTCTCGCACTCCAGACGTTCATTCATGCCTACCCCTAGCGTACCGCTGAATTGCTCTGATTGGTTTGGAGGGCCCTATCCGAAGCGTTTCGAATGCAAAGTAGACAAAAGTTTGCTCCAGGCAGACGCATTTTATTGCATAACTAAAATGGTCATGGCACATTTTCGGTGCATTTCATTGCATACCTAAGTGCAGCCACTACTTTTCCATTCTTCAAGCTAGTCAGACAGTCATTGGAAAGCACTCTACAGCTCATTCCTTATTCCATTTTTTTGGGGTTTGTATGCGCAAACGTACTGAGAGCTGTTGGCTGCTAATGCTACATATTTTGTTCTCTCCTCTCAGCTTCATCCCACACACACTCAGAGACCTTTACCCTCTCTCTGAATTACAGTGCTTTCATATTCCTCGCCTCCTCAATACTGTTTTAAATCCCAGCACCTGCAGCTCCTGTGCATGCATTCTCCTGCTTTTCAACTGCTGTCCTTCCCTCTACCTAAGCTCCGACCTTCACTTGCCACTGCAGTTGTGTCGTAAAACTTAATATCTCTCACCCTCACTCTGTAGCCCAGGCCAAATCTGCAGGTTTTGTGTCCAAGGATATATGCATTCCCGTGATCTGCACCTCGCTCAGTTTCCTCACTTAACCATTGTACCTCGAGCTGATCTCTGAACCTCTGTAATCAAAAATATGTGTCCTTAACTCCGTCCAAAGTTCTGCAACCTTTTGCCCTTCTTGCAAGACTTTTTTTGGATGGTTGTTATGACCAGTCTCTCATCGCACTTATGATTTGTCGAGTCCTAGTCACCATGCCTCCAGTGCCAAGATTCCTCCGATTCGCTCCAGCCTGTGGAGGAGATCCCCTTCCAGGAGGTCAGAACCAACTTGTACCTTGACTACCTGTGGACATCTTGCTTCAGCTAAGGGTCATCAAGTCTGGATACGACTAGTTCTTCCTTTCCCCCATCTACTAGTTCTACTTAATCCTACAACATCCCAGCCACGGAGTGCACAGACTGAAAGTCATCCTCCTTTTCCGTCCCGTGTGGCAGAGAGTCAGGCCGCGGAAGCCCTCGCATTCTCTGTGTGTATGGAATGGAGTTGGAGTTCCTATGTCTCAGTAGGTTCTGGGATGGTCATTATAGCGCACTGGGTCCCACATAACGGCCCCAGAAGTTTACACACTTGTTTCCAGCTGTCGGATTCTGGGTCATACTCCAGCACGTCGGGAGTGCACACCTCCTGTCCGTCCTGCCACTTTCGGCCTCCAAACATCAGAACGCGTCCGCCCCCTGTGACTGTCAAGCCGTAGCAGAAGCGGTCATGCAGAAGGGGTTTCATTCGAGTCCACTGGTCTTGTTCAGGGTCGTATCGTTCGATGTCGCAAAATGGTTCATACATCCCCAGGAAGGCGTAGATCTGCTCCTGTATAGTTGCCATTTGGTGGCCAAATCTGGCTATAGACATAGGACGCCGTCGTTCCCAGGCACCATGCTCACGAGTACTGAGAAATAACACTTCTTTGCTACTCTCAGGCTGGCTGCCGTGGATGCCACCAGAGATGTAGACATCTCTACCGATGGTGGCACAGGCTTGCCCATGTATAGGATGTGGCAAAGACACGCCACTACGCCAGCACCCTGCTCTCATGTCGTATCTCTCCACTGAGGACAGAGCAGGCTCTCCACTTTGACCTCGTCCTCCTATGGCATAAATAAACCCCCCGACCACGCAGCAGGAGAACTGTGCCCTCTTCTGCAGCAGTGGCTCCATCTCCTCCCAGCGCTCAAACCGAGGGTCATATCGCCACACTTGATCGGAGACCATCATCACGGCTGTCTTCTCATTCTCTGCATCCACTTCAACCACCTCCCCTCCTAGCACAAACAGGAAGTTTCCCACCACACAAACACCCTGATACTGGAGCTTCTTTGGCATGGTAATGGACAGTGGACGGAACTTCCTGCTGCGTTGATCGTAGCTCTGGATTTGCGCCTGCGGCCGATTTGCTTCTGCTCCTCCTCCTACCAGCAGTATTCTGGTAGTTGTGGTTCTCAAACTTGTGTGGACGCTCTGCAGTAGTGGCTGAAGTGGACCCTGCATGTGGTAGTGCAGGGCTTTCTGCACCAGGCTGTGAATGAAGGGAGTGCGTAAGGCTGGCTGCTGGGCGCTCAAATGGATGAGCTCCTCGGGAGGTACCAGGCTGAATCGGACACGGCAGAGTAGGGAGTTACTTTCCAGGGCAGATAGAGGGTTGCAGCTCAGCCAGTCTAGGGCAAACTGGAGCAAAGTTGTCTCCTTCACCCCTGGCATCTCCTCCAATCCCAGGACCTCTTGCAAAGATTCCAGATTTAGCTCCAGCAGCCCACTCTTGTCCCCATAAGCGCCAAGCAGCTTACCCATATTTCTGGCAATGAAGCGGTTGGTGGCAGCAAGTGCTTCCGAGAGGCCATAACGAGCCGCCACATTGGCAAAAAAGCAGCAGTTGTCCAGAGTTAGTCTATCTGCGATGTAATCCGTGCAGAGATCCACAGCATATGTGACCTGCAAGTAGCAGGCAGCTTCCAGGGTGTCCTCCAAGGTGGATGGGGACAGTGATATCCATGAGGTGTAGATGAAATCCAGCACCTGCTCCAGGCCTGCAGAGGACAGTGCCGGTAAACTGATGGTGCGGGCCCCAGACTCCAGAGTGTGCTCCTGGAACATGGACCAGAAGTAGTCGCTGGAGCAGGCTAACAAGGCGCGGTGAGCAGGGAACTGCTTGCCTTCGGCCTCCAAAATAATGTCGCACATCCGTCCCTCCAGCCGCAAGCTCTGGAACCGAGACAGCATTCCACCGCCGTAAGACTTGCTGAGCATCAGAAGGTAACTCATTACTGAGATAGAAAGCAGGAGGGAGAGCCAGATCAGAAGATCAAAAGAAAAGAGAAGGATTAGAGAGAGCTTAGAGGGACGAAGGAAAGAAAGAGAGATAAAGCACCCGCTTGTTCTTGCAGATTGGTGTAGAATGAGCGAGAGGCAACTGCTGAGATGTGTAGCCCATGGCGGAATGACATGCCAGTGGGAGGGCTAACCATCTCTTTCGCTGCTAGTGGACAGCCCACAAACCCTTCAACATTACAACCCTGGCAGGGACGGGGCAATGGTCCCGTGATCCACCCCTCTGTTTTCCTGGGATAAGCATGTCTGTGCTCCCAGTACAAACAGAGGGAGGGGGAACAGACAGGCATTTTTGGGCCACGGGGAGGGGAAGCATCCAACTCCCCCTCTGCATCGGCACCCTCAACACAGTGCCCTTTTCCTCCCGCCCGGTTGGAGGGATGAGGGTATTGGCTTGCTGAGATTGACTGAAGTGAACTCAGCCCTCAGTAAATAAATGGGTTAGTCATCACCAGATTCCTGTCTGCCACCACTAGCGCCCATCTCTCTGCCCGCATCACCACGCAGACAGGAATAGAAACATGGGACATATCAAAAGAGGACTTGGCTAGAGAGGGAGGCTCAGCGGAAGGGGTGAGATAGGGAACGAGAGAGTGAGAGAAGAGTGATCAAGTCTTAAAAAGAGTGGCAGGAAATAGAAGATAGGTTGGAAAGTATGTGAGGTATAGACTCAACTATTAGTTTAAATGATTGAACAAAAGTGGGTTAGGTTTATTAAGGGGGTAACGCTCCGTGGTCTTGTTTACGCTGTACCGATTTTGATGTTGATGTTATTTTTGTTTAGTGTATTTGTGTGTATATTCCTGTCCCAGTAAGAAGTGTGCTTCAACCTCATGAATTTATCTCACCATCATCGTCCCTAAATAGCACCCGGCAAAGGCGAGACAGGAATGGGACATGATGGGGGAGTCAGAGCAGCTTATGATAGGGCTGCTAGTGACATTCTCAAACTGCTCCCTCTCACACCCGGCAGTGCAGCCTGTGATCCCCCGGTTCAAAGTATTGGGGAGTAACTCCAGACTCTGTTCCCCGACCTAAGGATTCAAAATACAACACCAACGCTTGCTAATTGGTAACTGGAGTGTTGTAGACTCATCACAGCACTGCAAAGGATAGTGAGAACTGCAGGCAATAACAAAGTGCTTTGGAGGACTGTGCATGTATGTATGTTGCCGCTGTTTGTATCTCAAGGAACTCACTGGGCGGTTGCCAGCATACAATTAGTGCAGGGTTCGTCTTGCAAGAGCTCTAAATTGTTATTCAAGTTGTGAATCAGTGTGCCGGTGGCATCCCATAGTCCGCAACATCTTACGTTCTTATTACCTCACCTTTTTTATTGGGCCAAGCACCTAACCGATCCGTCAACATGTCCGCTGACAGGGAAATGGAGGTTTTAAGCCTGTGATAACGATGTCCATGTGAATCTGAAATCATAAACTTTCTGGACCATGACGTATTCTGGAACACAGTATCTAGGAGGATCTCTGAGGTAGCTGACCATTTTCACTTGAGACTCCTGCTGGACGTTGGATGGTAAGGTATTCAAAATTCAAGACGATTTCAAGGTGGGCAAAAACCATTATACTGGATCAGAGATCACAAGAATGCAAGACTTCTGTCTTTTAAATGGTACGTAATTATGTAATGATGACCATGTTTATCATGACCGAGGCCATGAACTAACAAAGCTGAATTAATGTTTCAGGTTCCTTTGATTTTACAATGATTTCACGTATAATTAGAAAAATATTTCAACATTTCTTGAAATTATTAATTATAAAGCTTTGGATTGTAATCCATGTACTGTATATATATATATATATATATATATATATATATATATATATATATATATATATATATATATATATATATGTGTGTGTATATATACAGTATGAGTGTCCATATATAAAATATTTGATTGGTCCAGCTGGGTCCACTAGCCAATTTCCTTACATAGAGCTGCAACGCTTATGCTCTGTCTATCAGGCCTCCTAGCCTCTCTTAACATCACAGGACAGTGAGTTAACCAGGACTTCATGGAATATGGGCTGACAAAGTGTGTTGTGACGTCTCTGATTTGTAAGTAGTTCAATAGTTAAGTTCAGAAATGCTTATCTTGGGCCATTTTAGGTTCATCTGTACAAGTACTTATATGTTGAATACGGGTGGAGTGGTGGATTTTCTAAAGTAAAGCAGCAGGCTATGTTTTTAGTGGTTAGCTCTGAAGAACCTGCTTCTTCTTCCTTGTTTGGCACTGTTATTACAAATGTGAACATTAAAGTACGAATATTAAACCTATATTCATAGGTTACATTTGGGAATATCCAAATTGTAATATTAAAAACTGAGTACTACCTACCCAACAAACAAATATCCAAGTAGTCTAATATTCAGGTTCAGCACTAAAGTATAAATATGTTATTTTTCATATATATATATATATATCATATTTGTTTGCTCAAAATATAAATTATTAGTATTTCTTTAGTACATAAGTAGTTATTTCACCACAGAAGAAAAGCATTTCCATCTTATTTTGTTCCACTGTAAGGGGGGGATCATAATTGGTTGCTAATTTTATGAAAAACCATCTACAGCACACTGTATTCATCTCATCTTCTCGTATCTGTTACAGCTAGTAGGCAATATGTGCTTTTCTGAAATCTAACAGGGTGTATGTATCTGTGCTGTTGAGTCTGTCTAAAAATAATTCTGCCCACTCACTCTGGTAAATTATGTTGACATACACTGTAACCTTGTGGTTAGAAGGTCCTCTCTGCTTAATAGCTGGTTATTAGAAGGAGGAGGAGATACACACCTCAGTTTTAGGGTAGAGAGGTTGGAGGTGGTTAGTTATTGTTGGAGATGAAGGTTGGAGGTGAAGGACTTTAATAAAAGGCTGTGGTATTCGGTTGGTTGGAGGATTCAGAAAAGAGAAAGAGCAGATCTAGGAGGTTATCTGTTCCTGCACTGGGTGGTGGATAGCGAGAGTCTTATGAAGGCTTTGTTGATTATCTGGGCCAGCTGCTCATGCTCTATGGTTGGGGACTCTGTCAGGAGTCTCTAATCTATACGCATTCCTGTCCTGAGTTCTGGTGAATGTGGCATCCTGCAGGATTGACATATCTCACTACATGTTCCACACTAAACTCGCAATAAGCCCCTGTGCCCGTGTTCAGCCTCAGCTCAGCGCTTCTAAATCGGAGCAACATTGTTTCAATCATAGACTGACAATATGGTGCTTATTTCAGCTATTATTATAGATCAGGCTGGTTCCCTATGTAAAAACTTTCATTCTGATAGATAAAATCGAACGCTGTGTCAATACAAATCACCTTCTATTAAAACGTATTAAAGGGAACCCCGGCTGGTGACACTTGTAAGCCATAATATGGTGTAATAATAAATTATTAAGACATGTTGTATAAAAAATCACAAAAGTATCAGATTTATTTATAAATTAACACTTTTATTCTAAATATTTATCATATGGACGCAGCCATTATTCCTGATGCGCAATGCCTGCTGGGTAGATGAGGTCAAATGGTTTCAGGTCTGAACTGGACTGTGGTGTGAAGGAGTGAATGTTAGTTACTAACCTAGCTTAAAGAAAACCATGTACATTGTGTTGTTGATGGTGTTTCAGTGAAAGGCAGTGTGAAGACTGATATTAGTCTAAACAGCTTCACAAACATAAACAAGGAGAATAGTTAGTGAAGCAGCGTGTGGACCAACACAGCTACCCAAAGACCCCCGCTCTGCTCTCCTCACTTCAGTCTGGATGAGTTTGAGTGGTTCAGTAGACCACCACTGGTGAGAGACTCGACGGAGGCTGTTGGTTTTAAGCGTAGACTAAAACACAATGCAGTGCCACAGTTTCCCCACACAGGAAGTCCAGAAGCTCCAGATTATGGAGAACCGCGAGAAGAACCGTGAACGTGAACATGTGCTGGATTCTCTCCTGAGAACGTTTAGCGTTAGCGTCAGCTGCTTCTCCTCGTTCATGGATCCTGAAGGTGAAAGTACAGTCTTAGTAGTGAACATACTACTTCACTAATAAAGGAGTGTGAAGCTCAGAGACACTCCCGTTCAGTGTGTCTAGCTGTTTACTGAGCGTGAATGTTTCCTGCTAGAAAGCGGAGCTCCTTTAACAGACACTCTCCTTCTCCGTCAACACCAACACACAGCTTCACAACAACTCCAGCACTGTGTCACTCTCTCCTCCACCCTCTCTGTTCACCATTTACACTAACGTGGTGTGTGATGTCGCCGCTGATGTCAGAAATGTTGACTGAAAAGACTGAACAGTAGCATGTTTAGCTAGCTAGCTGTGCTCAAGCGCGACGGCCGGTTACTGCAACCATTTGACGTCACTACCCGCTGATCACGTCAGTAGATACAACAATGGAGACCCACATGCAGCGGATTTTACACAAAATCTAATGAATCTGTTAATTTTAGTGATTTTTTTCAATGAATCTTAATAATTTAGAGTCATTACACCATAATAAGACTTACAAGAGTTACCAGCCGGGGTTCCCTTTAAAACTTAAGCTGGATTAACTATTATAATAGCTAGTTGCTATACAAACTACAGTCTAACCAAATGGTTCACATTGTTTTGCTATCTTTCCTGACATATAGCTTTTACTGCACGTAGCCCTTCAGTTCTGTTCCTCAAACTGAAGGTTCCTCTGCAATTAAAAGCTTTATAATTGGCTTTTGCTGCCTTTGAGTCATATAACATACATTGTATTAATGAGACGAGTGCACATGAACGCCAGTACAATGTTATTTACTACATTGATGTTTTGAAGACCCCAAAGTTTAAGTTTAAAAAGTACATTTTCCACAAAAAACCTAGTCATTTGTAATATTTAACCTGTACACATTGAAAATCTGTTGAAGGAAATCAAAACTGGCTTGATCTTTACACAGGACTATAATCTGGGTGGTCCTAGCGTGGACCAGTTGTGGCCAACAGTCAGCGGGGTGCCCTGGCTTGTCAAGCCAACACACCAATATATACTTGGACTTGGGTTGTATTGTAAACTTGCTGTTTTTCTGTTATTAGGCAGCCACACATGAACACCACAGGCTAAAATGTATAATAGAATTTCCCCAGAGCAACTTTCAGTTTTATCCTGAAGGTGCTGCTAGGGGTCTTCTTGCTTAAGGACTTCGGCAACTATTGGGTATGGCACAGAGGGCTTTCCCCAGGCAGATGATCGAACCCCAGTCTACAGAGTGTCAGGAAGAGGCGTTACCCTCTACGCTACACCAACCACCAGGCTAAAGCACTCGAACACAAACCAAGAAGTCATACTCATGACCTCCAAAGTTGAAAGCGCAAACGTCTGAGGAGGACTCAAAGCAGCTATTACAAAGACTAAGCTCAACTTCTACCCAGTCTTTCGTACCCGGACTTTTTGAGACTTGCCTGGACTCAAGCAGCTTGTGAACATCTATCTATAGCATAAACAAGCCCGCGGGGAAATCATGGGAAATTGATTGGGATAGCCAGTTGTGGTCGATATAATGTGCAGTCTGCTTGACGCTCCTTCAGATCCCAGAATCGACCAACGATGATGGAACCTGTCAAGCGTTTCATGACTACATCCTTATTTAGTGAGGCACCATTGAGGGTCTAAATTCTTTCAGCTCCAATCTGATTGTTAAGCCATCCGGGTCCAAGCTTCTACTGCATTGGCTAAGGGTCTTTTCAGCATTCCACAGTGTTGCGTTCCTTGTTGTTTGAGCAGATCTGAGTCCAGTCAGTTGTGAATATGTTGCTTTTCTTGTTATGAGAAGGAGAAGATGTAATGGCTACAGTTGTTAAGGTAAGTTGGCAACATTTGGCACCAATGGGCTCTAATGTTAGCTAACAGGCTCTAACCTAGTTATCGTCAGCACCCACTGGCAAAATTCAAAGTGACCCCTTGCGGATACCCTTAATATATACAGTACTGTGTAAATGTTTGAGGCACTTGGGGGCATTATTATATTTAGAAAGCTACTCTTTCCAGACAGTGAGCTTCTGTTTACTCAGCAAAATACCTTATTCTTCAAATATTCAAATAGTATTAGTACAGTCAGTGTGTTTATTTAACCCTTTCCAAGCTTCTCCTTCTATAAACAACCCAGTATTATTTTCAGTTCTCATCTAATACCTGCTTTGACTGCTCAGTACTTCATTAAGCTAAATCAAGATTGCTGCTGAAGGAACTGAACACATTCATACAATGTCTGGGGCGTCCAGGAGAAATCTGGAACCTAACTTTGTTCTTCAAACTGGATCAAGATCTGATCTACTTCTCTCACAATAACATATTCATGTTACTTTGTATTGTATGTATGATTATTTACATCTGTTCTAATCATATCTGGTGGTGAACGTACCCTCATTGATAAGATAAAGCCTTTTAAACTTAGGTGCCTCAGACTATTATAGGTTTTATAGGTTTGGCTTAATAAAACATAAATCGAGTTTGTAGCATAATATTTTATTAATGACCAAGGTTTTTGAATGAGCTTTCTTACAGAGCGTCTTGTACCTCTAGCCCTTAATCTACACTGTCTCAAACTCTGGCCTAAGGAAGAACGTGAAAATCTCAAATAAGGACACTTTCATTGATGTGCACACACGCTATAATCCCTGCCTGCGCTGTGCAAGGATCTCAAATCGTTCAACAAATCTTTGCAAATATCATATTTAGGAGCTAATAACATGGTAGGAAAGTGTTTGGAATCCAGTTCTGTTTGCTCAAAGACAGCAAGCGATGGCTTCGCCCTCCTACACTGAGCACGAGAAGGGATTTTATTACGGCCCACGCTCTCTCAAGGCAGCACACGGTACAAGGGCGACAAAGTGGAGTGATTTTAAGGAAGAAAGCCAGCAAGCAAAGAGGGAAGTAAAGGGAAAACACATCGCCTCACATTTGTTCAGGATGAAAGTGGTGAGACAACATTATCATCAGCGCAGACTCATCATCATCGTCATCATGCTACTGTGGGATTCGGCAGGCTTGCATAAACAGCTGTGATTCAGTATCTATAAAAGACTATAATTCGGGTATATATGACTCCACAGGCGACAGCAACGAGATTCAGGTTACTGCTACGGAAATCAGACTCAAACAGGAAACGTAATGGAGGACTGGTTACAGGTTTCACTGGGCGTCTTGAGGATGACCTACGGCAGACAGAGATCAAAGCCTGGTCTAAGGCCTAACTGCTCACTCGCCATCAGTCTGTGTACAGTTGCCATCCGTCGTGGGTTTCAGGTCTGTCACCAAAATGCTGGAGCAGTTCTTTTTGCAGGATCACGCTGCTTGCAATGTCTGTCGGGCGTCTTGGTTGGAGGTTTTGGAGCTGAAGTGTGTGTCGGAGTCCAGGTTAGCAGTTGTCGTGGTTGAAACATTGTTGATGGAGGTTGTAGAGAACTGGAATCTGAATGGGAAGAGCTGGATCCATCCTGTCTGTGAAAAATGAGAGGTCATCTGTTAAAACTCAAGATTTAAGATTCTTAATTCTTCATTACATTGACCTTGGTGGCATTTGGATGCATTGGGGAAAGACTGTGCTTGAAAATATTTAGAATTTTCTATATGTCTGCATAAATGTGACCTTAGACATCATCAGATTTTCACACAAGTCCTTCACACAAGTCCTACAAGTAGATAACGAGAACCCAATTCAGGAAATTAGTCAAAAATATGATATTTTGTCATTTCTTTACCGAGGAAAACGAACAAATATTGAAATATTCCCAACATTTGTGAGTCACATATATGAACCTCTCGGATTTGCTGTTAACTTGAAGGTGAAATTAGAGTGTTTTCAATCAATGGGAAGATGATCAGGTGTGAGTGATCACCTTGTTGTATTTACTCAGATCCTCACAACACGTGTTTGTGGAAGTGGAAAGTGTTATAAAACCATCTTTAAAATGTTTGGTCTCCACAATCAGACAGATTGTGTTCAAATGGAGCCCTACCGAGAGTGCTAAACCAACAATGATCACTTCAAGAACTAGATGTGTAATAGTCGTAGAGTCCCAATGTTACCCAAGGTAACTTCTGAACAACTGATCTCTTCTTCTACAATGGCTAATGCTAATATTTATGAGTCTAGTATCAGGAGAACACTGAACAACAATGGTATGCATTGGTAAGATCACATGGACAAGCCATTATGTTACTGGAAAAAATGTTGTGTGGACGGATGAGACCAAAATAGAACTTTTTGGTGTAAATAAGACGTTAAATGTCTGGAACTGGTGGTGGTAGTATCATTGGTTGAGGCTGCTTTGCTGTAACTAGGCCAGGACGGCTTGCCATCAAGAATAAAGTTGATGTTTTTAATGGCCAAGCCAAAGTCCAAGCCTTATTTCTGCAGAAATATAGAAAATTCCAAAGAAAATTCTCAACAAGTAATTAAACACACTTAAGAATGCATATTAGTCAATCCACATCCCACCCCCCCACCCCACCCCCACATAAAATTTGTGTTAAGGGTTAAACCAGCAGCCCCCTCTCAGGTTGCTGATTGTAGCTCATACAGTGGACAGAGATCAGTTGAAGCTGCAGTTAGTTTCTTATTCTTATGTCTCGTTCCACCTTGAATGAGGTAGAACATTCAGATGCCTGTTCAAGTAACTGCTGCACTGTTTCAGGTGGAATGGAAAACCTATTATGAATCTTCAGCCTCGAGAGATGAGTTACCGGCTAACACAATAGACAGCACTCCACAGAGTTTATTACTGATTTCTCAATCTTCATATGTGGATTATGAGAAGACGAACTGCAGCAGCAACAACTGCAGAAAAGCGAGCTATGAAAAAGCTAGTTAGGGAGGATGAGGAGATCCAAGCAGGTGGGCAGCGAGAAATGTTGACAGAGTGTTTCTTAAGTTACAGCATATTGACTGTCATTACTGTCCCATTTAAAACAGAACTCCTGTCAATCTAACCATGTTTATCTCACTATAGAATATGAATACACTAGATACGTGTTTCCTGAAGGGAATTAATTAGATAGATAGATAGATAGATAGATAGATAGATAGATAGATAGATAGATAGATAGACAGGAAATGCAGTCATAGATAGATAGACAGGAAATGTAGTCATAGATAGATAGACAGATAAATAGATAGATAGATAGATAGATAGACAGGAAATGCAGTCATAGATAGATAGATAGATAGATAGATAGATAGATAGATAGATAGATAGATAGATAGACAGGAAATGCAGTCATAGATAGATAGATAGATAGATAGATAGATAGATAGATAGATAGATAGATAGACAGGAAATGCAGTCATAGATAGATAGATAGATAGATAGATAGATAGATAGATAGACAGGAAATGCAGTCATAGATAGATAGATAGATAGATAGATAGACAGGAAATGCAGTCATAGATAGATAGACAGGAAATGCAGTCATAGATAGATAGATAGATAGATAGATAGATAGATAGATAGATAGATAGATAGATAGATAGATAAATAGATTGATTGATTGATTGATATATAGACAGGAAATGCAGTCATAGATAGATAGATAGATAGATAGATAGATAGATAGATAGATAGATAGATAGATAGATAGACAGGAAATGCAGTCATAGATAGATAGATAGATAGATAGATAGATAGATAGATAGATAGATAGACAGGAAATGGAGTCATAGATAGATAGATAGATAGATAGATAGATAGATAGATAGATAGATAGATAGAATTGTAGATAGAAATAGATAATTGGATGAAATTGCAGAGTGATAGAGTTGTAGACAGATAGATATGTGCTCAGATAGATAGATAGATAGATAGATAGATAGATAGATAGATAGATAGATAGATAGATAGATAGACAGGAAATGCAGTCATAGATAGATAGATAGATAGATAGATAGATAGATAGACAGGAAATGCAGTCATAGATAGATAGATAGATAGATAGATAGATAGATAGATAGATAGATAGATAGATAGACAGATAGACAGGAAATGCAGTCATAGATAGATAGATAGATAGATAGACAGGAAATGCAGTCATAGATAGATAGATAGATAGATAGATAGATAGATAGATAGACAGGAAATGCAGTCATAGATAGATAGATAGATAGATAGATAGATAGATAGATAGATAGATAGATAGAATTGTAGATAGAAATAGATAGTTGGATGAAATTGCAGAGTGATAGAGTTGTAGACAGATAGATATGTGCTCAGATAGATAGATAGATAGATAGATAGATAGATAGATAGATAGATAGATAGATAGATAGATAGATAGAATTGTAGATAGAAATAGATAGATAGTTGGATGAAATTGCAGAGTGAAAGAGTTGTAGACAGATAGATATGTGCTCAGATAGATAGATAGATAGATAGATAGATAGATAGATAGATAGATAGATAGGAAATGCAGTCATAGATAGATAGATAGACAGGAAATGCAGTCATAGATAGATAGATAGATAGATAGATAGATAGATAGATAGATAGATAGATAGATAGACAGGAAATGCAGTCATAGATAGATAGATAGATAGATAGATAGATAGATAGATAGATAGATAGAATTGTAGATAGAAATAGATAGATAGTTGGATGAAATTGCAGAGTGATAGAGTTGTAGACAGATAGATATGTGCTCAGATAGATAGATAGATAGATAGATAGATAGATAGATAGATAGATAGATAGACAGGAAATGCAGTCATAGATAGATAGATAGATAGATAGATAGATAGATAGATAGATAGATAGAATTGTAGATAGAAATAGATAGATAGTTGGATGAAATTGCAGAGTGAAAGAGTTGTAGACAGATAGATATGTGCTCAGATAGATAGATAGATAGATAGATAGGAAATGCAGTCATAGATAGATAGATAGATAGATAGATAGATAGATAGATAGATAGATAGAATTGTAGATAGAAATAGATAGATAGTTGGATGAAATTGCAGAGTGATAGAGTTGTAGACAGATAGATATGTGCTCGGATAGATAGATAGATAGATAGATAGATAGATAGATAGATAGATAGATAGATAGATAGAATTGTAGATAGAAATAGATAGATAGTTGGATGAAATTGCAGAGTGAAAGAGTTGTAGACAGATAGATATGTGCTCAGATAGATAGATAGATAGATAGATAGATAGATAGATAGACAGGAAATGCAGTCAAAGATAGATAGATAGATAGATAGATAGACAGGAAATGCAGTCATAGATAGATAGATAGATAGATAGATAGATAGATAGATAGATAGATAGATAGATAGACAGGAAATGCAGTCATAGATAGATAGATAGATAGATAGATAGATAGATAGATAGATAGAATTGTAGATAGAAATAGATAGATAGTTGGATGAAATTGCAGAGTGAGAGTTGTAGACAGATAGATATGTGCTCAGATAGATATGTGCTCAGATAGATATGTGCTCAGATAGATAGATAGATAGATAGATAGATAGATAGATAGATAGATAGATAGATAGATAGATAGATAGATAGATAGATAGATAGACAGGAAATGCAGTCATAGATAGATAGACAGGAAATGTAGTCATAGATAGATAGACAGATAAATAGATAGATAGATAGATAGATAGACAGGAAATGCAGTCATAGATAGATAGATAGATAGATAGATAGATAGATAGATAGATAGATAGATAGATAGATAGACAGGAAATGCAGTCATAGATAGATAGATAGATAGATAGATAGATAGATAGATAGATAGATAGACAGGAAATGCAGTCATAGATAGATAGATAGATAGATAGATAGATAGATAGATAGATAGATAGATAGATAGATAGATAGATAGATAGATAGATAGACAGGAAATGCAGTCATAGATAGATAGATAGATAGACAGGAAATGCAGTCATAGATAGATAGATAGATAGATAGATAGATAGATAGATAGATAGATAGATAGATAGACAGGAAATGCAGTCATAGATAGATAGATAGATAGATAGATAGATAGATAGATAGATAGATAGATAGATAGATAGACAGGAAATGCAGTCATAGATAGATAGATAGATAGATAGATAGATAGATAGATAGATAGATAGATAGATAGACAGGAAATGCAGTCATAGATAGATAGATAGATAGATAGATAGACAGGAAATGCAGTCATAGATAGATAGACAGGAAATGCAGTCATAGATAGATAGATAGATAGATAGATAGATAGATAGATAGATAGATAGATAGATAGATAGATAGACAGGAAATGCAGTCATAGATAGATAGATAGATAGACAGGAAATGCAGTCATAGATAGATAGATAGATAGATAGATAGATAGATAGATAGATAGACAGGAAATGCAGTCTTAGATAGATAGACAGGAAATGCAGTCATAGATAGATAGATAGATAGATAGAATTGTAGATAGAAATAGATAATTGGATGAAATTGCAGAGTGATAGAGTTGTAGACAGATAGATATGTGCTCAGATAGATAGATAGATAGATAGATAGATAGATAGATAGATAGATAGATAGATAGATAGACAGGAAATGCAGTCATAGATAGATAGATTGATTGATTGATTGATATATAGACAGGAAATGCAGTCATAGATAGATAGATAGATAGATAGATAGATAGATAGATAGATAGATAGATAGACAGGAAATGCAGTCATAGATAGATAGATAGATAGATAGATAGATAGATAGATAGATAGATAGATAGATAGATAGATAGATAGACAGGAAATGCAGTCATAGATAGATAGATAGATAGATAGATAGATAGATAGATAGATAGATAGAATTGTAGATAGAAATAGATAATTGGATGAAATTGCAGAGTGATAGAGTTGTAGACAGATAGATATGTGCTCAGATAGATAGATAGATAGATAGATAGATAGATAGATAGATAGATAGATAGATAGATAGATAGATAGATAGACAGGAAATGCAGTCATAGATAGATAGATAGATAGATAGATAGATAGATAGACAGGAAATGCAGTCATAGATAGATAGATAGATAGATAGATAGATAGATAGATAGATAGATAGATAGATAGATAGATAGATAGATAGATAGATAGACAGATAGACAGGAAATGCAGTCATAGATAGATAGATAGATAGATAGACAGGAAATGCAGTCATAGATAGATAGATAGATAGATAGATAGATAGACAGGAAATGCAGTCATAGATAGATAGATAGATAGATAGATAGATAGATAGATAGATAGATAGATAGATAGATAGATAGATAGATAGATAGAATTGTAGATAGAAATAGATAGTTGGATGAAATTGCAGAGTGATAGAGTTGTAGACAGATAGATATGTGCTCAGATAGATAGATAGATAGATAGATAGATAGATAGATAGATAGATAGATAGATAGATAGATAGATAGAATTGTAGATAGAAATTGATAGATAGTTGGATGAAATTGCAGAGTGAAAGAGTTGTAGACAGATAGATATGTGCTCAGATAGATAGATAGATAGATAGATAGATAGATAGATAGATAGATAGATAGATAGATAGATAGATAGATAGATAGATAGATAGATAGGAAATGCAGTCATAGATAGATAGACAGGAAATGCAGTCATAGATAGATAGATAGATAGATAGATAGATAGATAGATAGATAGATAGATAGATAGATAGATAGATAGATAGATAGACAGGAAATGCAGTCATAGATAGATAGATAGATAGATAGATAGATAGATAGATAGATAGATAGATAGATAGATAGATTGATAGATAGACAGGAAATGCAGTCATAGATAGATAGATAGATAGATAGATAGATAGATAGATAGATAGATAGATAGATAGATAGATAGATAGACAGGAAATGCAGTCATAGATAGATAGATAGATAGATAGATAGATAGATAGATAGATAGATAGATAGATAGATAGATAGACAGGAAATGCAGTCATAGATAGATAGATAGATAGATAGATAGATAGATAGATAGATAGATAGATAGATAGATAGATAGATAGATAGACAGGAAATGCAGTCATAGATAGATAGATAGATAGATAGATAGATAGATAGATAGATAGATAGACAGGAAATGCAGTCATAGATAGATAGATAGATAGATAGATAGATAGATAGATAGATAGAATTGTAGATAGAAATAGATAGATAGTTGGATGAAATTGCAGAGTGATAGAGTTGTAGACAGATAGATATGTGCTCAGATAGATAGATAGATAGATAGATAGATAGACAGGAAATGCAGTCATAGATAGATAGATAGATAGATAGATAGATAGATAGATAGATAGATAGATAGATAGATAGATAGAATTGTAGATAGAAATAGATAGATAGTTGGATGAAATTGCAGAGTGAAAGAGTTGTAGACAGATAGATATGTGCTCGGATAGATAGATAGATAGATAGATAGATAGATAGATAGATAGATAGATAGATAGATAGATAGATAGAATTGTAGATAGAAATAGATAGATAGTTGGATGAAATTGCAGAGTGAAAGAGTTGTAGACAGATAGATATGTGCTCAGATAGATAGATAGATAGATAGATAGATAGATAGATAGATAGACAGGAAATGCAGTCATAGATAGATAGATAGATAGATAGATAGATAGATAGATAGATAGATAGACAGGAAATGCAGTCATAGATAGATAGATAGATAGATAGATAGATAGATAGATAGATAGATAGATAGACAGGAAATACAATCATAGATAGATAGATAGATAGATAGATAGATAGATAGATAGATAGATAGATAGACAGGAAATGCAGTCATAGATAGATAGATAGATAGATAGATAGATAGATAGATAGATAGATAGACAGGAAATACAATCATAGATAGATAGATAGATAGATAGATAGATAGATAGATAGATAGATAGACAGGAAATGCAGTCATAGATAGATAGATAGATAGATAGGTAGATAGACAGGAAATACAATCATAGATAGATAGATAGATAGATAGACAGGAAATGCAATCATAGATAGATAGATAGATAGATAGATAGATAGATAGATAGATAGATAGATAGATAGATAGATAGATAGATAGAGGGAAAGTGAGAGATGATACTCTTTATTGTTTTTAGCTGAACACACTGGCCCGTGCTCCAGATGGACAGACTGGGTCACAGGCCATGTGTGTGTGTGTGTGTGTGTTTCTGAGTGTTGGCAAGCTCAGGGGAGTCATGCCGGGGCAGTCACACTACAGACGGACTCTAAATGCCCCACCAAGTCCGACTCTGTCACTGATATTAATAGACTCTGATTCACACTTTCACCCCCTTTAGCACATGTGCTGCTCTCCTCACAGCACTGATCAGTCCGAGCTGCTGACACCCTGTGGACAGCTGTGAACACAGCAGGCAGCGCCTTCTCTGCTATGACACACTTAGAAAGTGGGTTGTCCTTTATCCTGACCTTGTTCTCTGTGAGGGAATGAGTGATTGTATACATTTCTCTACTGCTCATAATTTAAATAACTAACACTGGTCATCATCTGATAATATATACTCACATAAAATTAATAAATAAAAAGAAAATATTAACAATAATATAAATGCAGCATATATGCAAAATATTATTATACATGACATTCAAGTAAAAGAATAACTCAGTATAAACTGCCTTTATCATCAGATAAGCATAATGAATAATTATAATATTGGTAAATTAACAACTACAATAAGAAATGCTATTATTATTATTATTATTATTATTATTATTATTATTATTATTATTTAAAAAGTACCTTACAGTACAATTATTTTTTATTTAATTATTTAAACTTATGACTACAATTGTTGTAGTTGTTTTTATTAACATTACTACTGTTATAAAATTCTAAATAATATAATACTAGTATTATTTTTCAGTATAATAAGTAATAACAATGATAAAAAAGTATAGTGAAGTAATATTGTTATAATAATTGTTATATTAACAGCAAAAATAATACAAATGCTAATATTGTTGTTGTTAACAATAACTATTACAACTATTTAAATTATTATATTAGGTTATAATATGTTTGTAATAATAATAATACAGTTGTAATAAAACAGTTATACAATAATAGCAATACAAAATAATAAAAAGTAATACAAATGTATTATTAGTTATTATGATGAGCAATAAAAATATTACAGAATGTTAAGTAAAGAAATTACAAGTTACTTTATATTATTAAATTATTACTCAGTATTCTTATATATTCTCTGCAGGTTTGATAGAATATGATTATTTCAGTAGTTAATATGTTAGAACTGGTCAGTAAATAAAAGCTGACTCTGTGGGCTGTAGTACATACTGTGTTACGAGTTGGACAGCAGTGGACACAAACCTGCGTGTCTAATCTTTGGTGACCCATCTGAGCTCGCTCTTCACATTCTGGATCTCGGAGAGGTTCACGGCCGGGCCGGGCAGTTTCACCGCGCCGGGCAGGGGCTTCTTCTCCTCTGGGGTCACCGGCGCCGGTGGCTGAGGGGTGAAAGGTTTATCAGTATTCATAGTGCAGTGACATTTTGGCCTATTACGAGTTAAGAATAGATCTGTGCAGCATATGCACTAGCGTTCGTACAACTAGCGTTGTACGAACTAATTGCTATTTTTTGAATAAATTCCATAAATACATCAAAATTATGCTTTAAAATCTGCATGATTGGTTCATTTGTTTGCCGGAGAAGATGTGTTTACATAATTCTCACCTAGAAAAATCAACAAAACAAGTATATGTTGTATTTTTCACATTGCACACCCTTATAATATATTGTCATATTTCATGATAATAATAACAGTAGTAGTAATAATAACAATAACAATAATATAGGTAAAATTAAAGTAATATTAATAATACAATTGTAATAAATAAATAAATAGATAGATATAAATTTATAGATAGATAGATAGATAGATAGATAGATAGATAGATAGATAGATAGATAGATAGATAGATAGATAGATAGATAGATATAAAGTTATAGATAGATATAGTTGTAGATAGAGTTGCAGATAGATAGATAGATAGATAGATAGATAGATAGATAGATAGATAGATAGAAAGTTATAGATAGATAGAAAGTTATAGATATAGTTGTAGAGTTGCAGATAGATTGATAGAAAATGATAGATAGAAGATAGACAGATAGATATAAAGTTATAGATATAGTTGTAGATAGATAGATAGATAGATAGATAGATAGATAGATAGATAGATAGATAGATAGATAGATAGATAGATAGATATAGTTGTAGATAGAGTTGCAGATAGATTGATAGAAAGATGGATAGATAGATAGAAAGAAAGTTATAGATAGATATAAAGTTATAGATAGATATAGTTGTAGAGTTGCAGATAGATTGATAGAAAGATGATAGATAGAAGATAGATAGATAGATATAAAGTTATAGATAGATATAGTTGTAGATAGATAGATAGATAGAGTTGTATATAGATAGAAAGTTATAGGTAGATAGAAAGAATTGCAGATGGATAGATAGATAGAGATAGATAGAAAGTTATAGTAATTAAATAAAAGTAATAGTAATAATACAATTGTAATAAACAAGTTATACAATAATAGTAAGGAACAACAAAAACAAGAAAAACACAAGTTACTTTAATTATTCTCTCACTTTTCTTATGTACTCTCTCCAGGTTTGATATAATAATTATTTCAGTAGTTAATATGTTATATTACATACATACATGCAATAAAAACAGATATCAATAGAAATCTATGGATGACCTCACAAGTATAGTAAGACAAGTCTGTGTGTGTGTGTGTGTGTGTGTGTGTGTGTGTGTTGCATGGGATCACATTTCTCAGACACTGACCTCCTCTGCTTCCACTGTCTCCTCTCTCCTCTTCACAGGATGCCCCGCCCCCGGACGCAAAGCTCCCATCGGAATATTAAGGTTGGCCTTTGAGACACACACGGACAAGAACCAATAAGATGGTCTTCACCCCTACAGCACCTTCATACTGAGATCAAGCTTAAACAAGCATCACAGAACCACCCGTGAACTCTACGGCCACCGCCGCTGACTGACTGCGTCTGGAGGGTTAAGCAGGGAGACCAGCCCGTGTGCAGGTGTAATAACGGCTGAGTGTAGTGCTGCTTGGAGAAATCCCTTAGAGCTCCGCACACCGGCCTGCTGGGCTGTTCTATAAAGAGCTGAGTGCTTCTATGGAAATGAGCAGCTGGACGCACAGATAAGAGCGTGAGCGTCAGGGGTTTCATCTGTAGTTACGGAGTAGTTACAGTCTAATAGGTTACAGTTCCAACACACTGTATGTCCAAAAGTATCCAGACACACCTTTAAATGGGCAATGTAGCCACTTTGCATTCACCTATTGCTGAAACAGGTATTGTATAATCGTCTCTGATCACCGTACCCAATGCCAAGAGTCGGCTACAGGGTTATAAAGCCCCCCAGGACCAGGTTTTGGAGCAGTGGAACTGCATTAGTTGCAGTGATGGAGCTCCACCCTGTACCTTTGGAACCTTTGAACTGCAGTGATCCAGAACCAATCACCCAACCTCAGTACCTGACATCACTAATGCTCTTGTGAATGCTGAATGCAACCAGATCCTCAAAGCAACATCTAGCCTGAAGCCTTCCCAGAAGAATCGAGGCTGTTACTGCAGCAAATGAAGGCGATAAACTCTCTTCTAATATCCATCATCTGAGAAGATACGTTGGATGAGCAGGTGTCTACAAACTTTTGGACATATAGTGCATAACACATGGTAAAGACGTTCAGTCTGAGCAGAAAAAGCATCCTTTTTGTTTGTTCCTGCTGTAAGAAAACCTCATGTATCCTTATAGAGTCAGCATATCGTCACAGTCCAGAGAAAAACATGTCTTTTTAATTTTATCATTTTTTATTTTTCTACATTATTCAAATACAACAATCACCATTTACATTGTGAGAGAATTTAACGATGTGTGGATCAATAGATATGCTCCAAAATAGCTTGG
>CM038727.1:7383441-7453441 GCA_021613375.1 Megaleporinus macrocephalus | reverse complement strand
CTCTTACTACCTCTGCTTCCACTCCTTTTCCTCTCTCTGCCTCCCTTTCTTACTTCTCTTACTTAGCTCTTTCTTCTCTTTCTCTCTACCTACTTCTTTTTCATTTCTTTACCTCTCTTTCATTCCTGTCTTTTTCTCTACCTTTCCTCTCTCTCTCTAACTCTCTTTCTTGTTCCTCTATCTCTCTATATCGTTCTCCTCTCACTCTCTACCTCCCTTTCTTTCTTCTTTTACTTTTCTCTTAACCTCTCTTTCTATGTCTCTTTCTTCCCTCAGACTTTGTCACGTGTCTCGCTACCTCTTCCTTTCTTCTCTCTCTACCTCTATTTTTTTCTTCTCTATACCTCTAATTATTTCTCTTTCTACCCACTTTTTCTTTTATTCTCACTTCTTTTCTTTCTCCTTACTCTCCCCACATCTTTCTTCTCACTCTCTTCTCTGCCTCTTTCTTTTGCCTCTCTATTTTTGTCCTCTTTTTTCTTTCTATAACTTCTTTCTCCCTCTCTTTCTCTCTATCACCTTGTTCACCCTGTTTCTCCTGCCTCCATTTCTGTCCTGCTTTCTTTCTACACTCCCTCTCCCCCTCTTTCTCCCTCACTCCTCCTCTTTTATATGTCCTCTGTTGTTCTCTCAGTCATGTTCGGCGAGTGCGGTGGGCAGCAGTGAGTCAGCGCTCAGAGGAACTTTAACTAAAGTGTGTGTGAGTGTTTATTTTTATATGCAGTGTGTTTATCAGGATGCAGATCAGATTATATACATAGATATGAATAGAGACGCGGGAGCATGGGCACCATTCTGTACGTATGTTCTGTACATCATTGGGCTTGATGTGACTTGTGAAACACTGCTGTAATGCCATGTGCATTTAAAAACGTGTTTTTACGGTAATAACTCGATGTTCAGAGCTGAAGTTTCTTTTCTGAATAAATTATGAAAAAGCTGACGCGTCTTGGGGGTCTTTAGTGAGTGAGGAAGACTTTACAACGGAGCTTCATGAAGACGAACTTAAGACAGGTAATCAAGTAACGTCTGCAGTACTGTGATGATGATCTGAGTTTTTAAACAGAGCCGAGCAGTCATAGTGTGGTGGTTGGTGGAATAAGGACTGGTCTAGTATAGTGTGTTCCACTGCTGCCCACCATGCTGTACACTGGGATTCAATTCCACACCTGGGTAACCACCTTACACTATACCAATAAGAGTGCTTGGGTAAAACTCATAACACTACCTTCACCTACCTGTGTACAGGTAAACTGTCTAACACTACCTTCACCTACCTGTATACAGATAAACTGTAACACAAACTTCACCTACCTGTGTACAGGTAAACTGTAACACTACCTTCACCTACCTGTGTACAGGTAAACTGTAACACTACCTTCACCTACCTGTGTACAGGTAAACTGTAACACTACCTTCACCTACCTGTGTACAGGTAAACTGTAGCACTACCTTCACCTACCTGTGTACAGGTAAACTGTAACACTACCTTCACCTACCTGTGTACAAGTAAACTGTAACACTACCTTCACCTACCTGTGTACAGATAAACTGACTAACACTACCTTCACCTACCTGTGTACAGGTAAACTGTAACACTACCTTCACCTACCTGTGTACAGATAAACTGTAATACTACATTCACCTAAGTGTTTATAAGTAAACTGTAACACTACCTTCACCTACCTGTTTATAAGTAAACTGTAACACTACCTTCACCTACCTGTGTACAGGTAAACTGTAACACTACCTTCACCTACCTGTGTACAGATAAACTGTGACAATACCTTCACCTACCTGTGTACAGATAAACTGTGACAATACCTTCACCTACCTGTGTACAGATAAACTGACTAACACTACCTTCACCTACCTGTGTACAGGTAAACTGTAACACTACCTTCACCTACCTGTGTACAGATAAACTGTAACACTACCTTCACCTACCTGTGTACATGTAAACTGTCTAACACTACCTTCACCTACCTGTGTACAGGTAAACTGTAACACTACCTTCACCTACCTGTGTACAGGTAAACTGTCTAACACTACCTTCACCTACCTGTGTACAGGTAAACTGTAACACTACCTTCACCTACCTGTGTACAGATAAACTGTGACAATACCTTCACCTACCTGTGTACAGGTAAACTGTCTAACACTACCTTCACCTACCTGTGTACAGGTAAACTGTAACACTACCTTCACCTACCTGTGTACAGGTAAACTGTAACACTACCTTCACCTACCTGTGTACAGGTAAACTGTCTAACACTACCTTCACCTACCTGTGTACAGGTAAACTGTAACACTACCTTCACCTACCTGTGTACAGGTAAACTGTCTAACATTACCTTCACCTACCTGTGTACAGGTAAACTGTAACACTACCTTCACCTACCTGTGTACAGATAAACTGTAACACTACCTTCACCTAACTGTGTACAGGTAAACTGTAACACTACTTTCACCTACCTGTGTACAGGTAAACTGTAACACTACCTTCACCTACCTGTGTACAGGTAAACTGTAACACTCCCTTCACCTACCTGTGTACAGGTAAACTGTAACACTACTTTCACCTACCTGTGTACAGGTAAACTGTAACACGCCCTTCACCTACCTGTGTACAGGTAAACTGTAACACTCCCTTCACCTACCTGTGTACAGGTAAACTGTCTAACACTACCTTCACCTACCTGTGTACAGATAAACTATAGCACTACCTTCACCTACCTGTGTACAGATAAACTATAGCACTACCTTCACCTACCTGTGTACAGATAAACTATAGCACTACCTTCACCTACCTGTGTACAGATAAACTGTAACACTACCTTCACCTACCTGTGTACAGATAAACTGTAACACTGCCTTCACCTACCTGTGTACAGGTAAACTGTAACACTACCTTCACCCACCTGTGTACAGGTAAACTGTCTAACACTACCTTCACCTACCTGTGTACAGGTAAACTGTCTAACACTACCTTCACCTACCTGTGTACAGGTAAACTGTAACACTACCTTCACCTACCTGTGTACAGATAAACTATAGCACTACCATCACCTACCTGTGTACAGGTAAACTGTAACACTACCTTCACCTACCTGTGTACAGATAAACTGTAACACTGCCTTCACCTACCTGTGTACAGGTAAACTGTAACACTACCTTCACCCACCTGTGTACAGGTAAACTGTCTAACACTACCTTCACCTACCTGTGTACAGGTAAACTGTCTAACACTACCTTCACCTACCTGTGTACAGGTAAACTGTAAGTTACTCTGGATAAGAGTATTTTCTAAATGCTGTAAATGTAATGAATATGTTTCAGGTGGAAGCCCAGCTGCTTGCGAGTACTGGCTATGACTCTCAGTCAAATATAGATTTCTGACGGCCCTCCTGATGAAACCTAAGTCAGTTCCAGCTGCTGCAGGGCTGCATTTGTTCATCACCATGAACTTTGAGGCATCCAGCTACAACAGTTACCCAGTGCTGCCGCCCTAATTAACCTCTTGGACCCCCTGAATGTATCAAAATGTACATTCTGGTGGGGGTCCTTGAACACTTATTATGATGTCCTTAGAATAAAATAGATGCACCAGAACAATTTCAGGAAACCCTCACTGTTTAGCTGCTTTACCCACCAGTCAGTGCACCTCTGTCTTGGGTGTTCTTAACTAAATAGAGATGGCACTGGCGATCTAGAGTGGCACTGTGTCAGATTGATTTATCCAGGTGGTCCATAGCAACTGGAACTGGAACCGGAATACCTCTGAAAAATGTTGCTGTGCAACTGTGCAGAAAGGTTGGTGGAACCAGTGAATTGTTATTCGTTCCTTGAACCAAAGAACATATTATCAACATAGAGCTTTCCCAGCAGAAGAAATGTCAATCCAGATATTTCACTGGCACTGAAGCACCGCTATGGTGAATGAGTTAGCAGGCAGCCAACATGGGACCAGACAGTATTTCAACAGAGTGACTTGCAGTTTACCTGTACACAGGTAGGTGAAGGTAGTGTTAGGAGTGTTACCCACTCTTATTGGTTTAGTGTAGGGTTAATACCCAGATGGGGAATTGAACCACAGTCTAGAGCATGGAGGACAGCAGTGTAACACACTATACTATACACAGACTTGATAAATCTACACTGAAGTCTGATGAAGCTTATTTTTGTCCATTAATAAAGCCATAACAAAATGCAAATGGGAAAAAAAACGGTATTAAAACTGCACTATGTAAGTTTTGGGGATTTGGAGACACCTTCTGGTGAAAATGAGTAACTACATGCAATGTGTGGAAGAACTTTTTTAACATAGGTTGTGCTTTGGACCCCTTCCCCGAGAGAATGAATCCGATTGTAAGCAGGCTGATAGAGAATTTAAAGAGGACTGAGGAGGTGAGTGATGAGTTGTCTATCATCATATCATGTCTATAACAGAATATCTATTGATTGTAGATTGAATGTTGATTTTGAGATCTTTTAATTGACTCTAAACATCAAACCTACGGCTGAGACGTTAATATATGGTCCAAAAAACGACTGCAAAATCTGACTGAACATCTCAGACATTTAGTTTACTATTTCAGGCTCTACAGGACGTCCCACAGCAGCGCACGCTCACCATGCTTTGGTCTCCTGACTCAACAATAATGCTGCTTTAAAAAAAGTATTAAAAATTTATTTTAAAAAAACAAACAAAAAAGCATCTAAATTGTTCATCATGAGTATTTAAAGTACAACTTATTAACTAATTACCCCCAAATACCGGGAAATACGTTTTAATAGATTTTTTTAAAGGTGTCAACTTTACTATAAATACACAGTTAACGTTATTGATCACTGAAACACTAGTTCAGGAGTGGTTTACAATGATGCTGGGTGCACTCACACATACAACACACACACATATAACATACACACACATATAACACACACACTGTTATGCTCACCTGCAGGGCTTTGACGTTTGACGATGGTTGTTTAGACATTGCGCAGAATGGAGTCCACGATGTCGCTACAAACAAAACAGAAAGTGAGCATCGAGCAGTCCGAATGTAAACCTCTGACCGTGTGTGTGTGTTTGTGAGACAGTGTAAAAGTTAGGCCATTGTCCGCTTGTGCCTTTCAGGTGCCGGCGGATAGTCTTTCCGTTGCTATGCGACTCCTAAAGTGAGGAGGCGGGGAGGCACTGGACCACCTGAATCATTCATACACACACTCAATGGAGTTCAGGTCATGAGACACACACACACTTACACACACTCAATAACATGTTACATTATAGGTCCATATGTGATCCACACTTCAGTTCCTCACTCTCAGGCCTGTAATGACCTGCCATAACACTCTATAACATTAGTCTACACCGTGTTATATAAATCGATTCATATAAAGTGTATGTAGTTATAACTACTTCATTATACAAGCTCATGTCTGGTTTTATAAGGTGTTGTGTTTGCCATATACAGCTCTATCAATGATCAGGACCACCAAAGGACCACCACAGAGCAGATATTATTTGAGTGGTGGGTCATCCTCTAATCCTTCAATAGTGATCATCGTTAACAGCTCAGCAGGACTGCTGTGTCTGTTCCACTCATACCAGTGCAACACACAACCATCACTTCAGTGCCGCTGCAGTGCTGAGAATGACCCACCTCCCTAATACTACCCGCTCTGTGGTGGTCCTTTAGGGGTCCTGACCATTAAATAACAGGATGAGAAGGGATAAACAATGTATGCAGAGAATCAGATGAACTACAGTCCGTAACTGTTGGACTACAAGGTGGTCCTATATGGTAAGGGGAGCTAATAAAACGGACAATGTGGTGGTGGTGTGTTAGTGTGTGTTGTGCTGGTGTGAGTGGATCAGACACAGCAGCGAGTAAAGTCCACCAAAGCTGTCCAGACAACAGCATCTTTGGGTAGCATCCTGTGAGCACTGATGAAGGACTAGAGGAACGCAAACTATGCAGCAGCAGATGAGCTACTGTCTCTGACTTTACATCTACAAGGTGGACCAGCAAGTAGTAGGAGTGTCTAATAGAGTGGACAGTGAGTGGACACAGTGTTTAAACACTCCAGCAGCAGCACTGCTGATCCACCCATACCAGTACAACACACAGTAACACACCACCACCATGTCTGTGTCACTGCAGTGCTGAGAATGATTCACCTCCCTAATAGTACCTGCTCTATGGTGGTCCTGTGGGGGTCCTGATCATTAAAGAACAGAGTAATAAAGTATACAGAGAATCAGATGAACTACAGTCTGTAAGTGTAGCTCCTGTATGGTCAGTGGAGCTGATAACATGAAAAATGAGTGTAGATACAAGGAGGTATATCTGATAAAGTGCTCAGTAGGTGTATTATATATATATATATATATATATATATATATACAATAGTATTCACATTTATTACTCAGGTAGAAGTAGAGATACTAAGGTTTAAAAAAAACTTCAGTATAAGTTGAAGTATCAACTGAAGCTTTTTACTCCAGTAAAAGTGTAAAAGTACTGCTTTCAGAACTACTTAAAGTATAAAAGTAAAAGTAATGTAAGGAGAAAAAATGCCATTAGGGACAAAAGCTGAGGCCGCACCACAGGGGTCTATAGTGCACTAGCCCACCTCCCCAAAAAGCCCATTCTTCTAAAAGCCATAATGACTATAATGTTATATTAAAATGTTAATGTTGATTAATTTGGGATGCGCTAGGCTTCCTGTTTCAGCTCATATACGCCCATTGAACCTGAATGTAGTTTAGTACAATGTAAATATATTAAAGAAGCATATCTGTTACTACTGAACATTAACATGTGTTTCATGGAGCAGAAGATATGATGACTAGTTATCTATAAGTATTGTAATGATGTCAAACTTCAAAGACATGTTATCAATAATCTTTACTGGAATGTAAATGTACAAGAATGGAAACAAGCTGAAATGCCAGCGGAGTGCTTGACACCTCTGTATATATATAACTCTGTATATATAACTGTATATCAGTTCAAACAGATTCCCCCTCAAGCAGCAGACTGATAAAAAGTCTGTGTGTTGTTTTTAACACAGGGTTATAACGGCTGCTTTCATAGACAGAGGAGATGTGGAGATTAAAGCAGGTTATTTCCATAATCTAAACACGGATGTGTACGGAAATACTCTTGTTTTACTACATCTCCGTCTGCGCATGTAAATGAACCTCTAGTGAATCAGCACCACCTGCATGTCCTGGGATGCTGGCTCAGGTGTAACGACTGCAGGCAGTACGGACAGAGGTAAAGGATACAGGAGGACAGAGCATATGACCACACTGCTGGTGACTTTGAGACAGCGGTGGAAGAACATAACATCGCTGTCCAAAGAAAAACATGCATCTCAATTTTTAGTTTTCCACGTCATTCGAACACGACAGCTGCCGTTTACACTGTGTGACAATTTCATGATGAATGGACCAATAGCAATGCTCCAAAATAGCCCACAAAATATTCTGGTTCCATTGACTTTTGGTCTCTCCTGTAAAGTTACTATTTTGGACTTGTTTGTGTCTGTGTCTTACAATCTCTTGTTTTCAAACATGTAAATTGTATAGAAACTGTACAAGGTCAGGGTTGAGGGAAAGATGAATGCAGCAATGGACAGAGACATCCTTGAAGAACACCTGCTCCAGAGCACTCTGGACCTCAGACTGGGGCGAAGGTTCCAACAGGACAATGACCCTAAACACACAGCCAAGATAACACAGGAGTGGCTTCAGGACAACTCTGTGGATGTTCTTCAGTGGCCCAGCCAGAACTCAGACCTGAACAGGATTGAACATCTCTGGAAAGATCTGAAAATGGCTGTGCTTTGATGCTCCCCATACAAACGGATGGAGCTTGAGAGGTTCTGCAAAGAAGAACTAGTAACTGCCAAGCTTGTAGCCTCATACTCAAATAGGCTGTGAATATTGATGATGTACATGATTGTTTTGGTTTTTTATTTGTAATAAATTTACAAAACATTCAAACAATCTTTTTTCACACTGTCATTATGGCATGTTGTGTGTAGAATTTTGAAGGACACATTGAGTGTAATCTATTTTGGAATGAGGCTGTAACATAATAAAGTGTGGAGAAAGTGAAACGCTGTGAATACTTTCTAGATCAACTGTAGATTTATTGTTTATAAGTTCATGCTGTACTGTAGGCTGTACTGGGGCAGTCGTGGCCTTAAGGTTAAGGATCCGGTCTTGTTGCCGGTTTGATCCCCAGGAGCGGCAGGCCATGACTGGAGGTGCACTTGAGCAAGGCACCTAACCCCAACTGCTCCCCGGGCACCGTGGATAGGGCTGCCCACTGCTCCGGGCACGTGTGCTCACCACCCCCTAGTGTGCATGTTCACTAGTGTGTATATGTGAGTGTTTCACTGCACGGACGGGTTAAATGTGGAGGTCAAATTCCACTGTGTGCAGACATGTGGCTAATTCTACTTTTAAAAATTCTAAAAAAAAAATCGCAGTTGCCGTGCAACCAGGAAACCATAGAAATCTGTGGTTTGCCTGAAAGGCCTTCTCAAAGGACATTCCTATACAACAGCAACAGCTTAAGAAATCTGATTAAGTGAGCTTGGATTGGATTAAGGCAAGAAATCTGATTAAGAAATCTGATCAAGTGAGCTGGATTTGAACTCGATTTAACAGTGACTGCAGCTTCAAGCAACTGAAAGGAGCCATTATCATGAGTGTGTTAACATGCACTTCATAATCGGATCATAATCAGATTTCTGAAGTTATCTACATAGTCAAGTGAGACTGTACACAGCATTTTCTGATTTAACGCCAGAAATCTGATCATTAAATTTGATTAAGTGAGTTTGGATTGGATTAAGGCCAGAAATCTGATTAAGAAATCTGATTAAGAAATCTGATTAAGAAATCTGAGTGTGTAAACATGCACTTCATAATTGGATCATAATCAGATTTCTGAAGTTATCTACAAAGTCAAGTGATAATGTGAACAGCATACTCTGATTTCTTGGATTGGATTAAGGCCAGAAATCTAATTAAGTGAGCTTGGATTTGATTAAGGCCAGAAATCTGATTAAGAAATCTGATCAAGTGAGCTGGATTTGAACTCAGTAATCAGGTTTCTTAGACCCCTTACTCTGATTTCATACGATTTAACAGTGACTGCAGCTTCAAGCAACTGAAAGGAGCCATTATCATGAGTGTGTTAACATGCACTTCATAATCGGATCATAATCAGATTTCCGAAGTTATCTACATAGTCAAGTGATAATGTACACAGCATTTCTGATTTAACGCCAGAAATCTGATTAATAAATTTGATTAAGGGAGTTTGGGTTGGATTAAGGCCAGAAGTCTGATTAAGTGAGTTTGGATTAGATTAAGGCCAGAAATCTGATTAAGAAATCTGATGAAGTGAGCTGAATTTGAACTCAGTAATCAGGTTTCTTAGACCCCTTACTCTGATTTCATACGATTTAACAGTGACTGCAGCTTCAAGCAACTGAAAGGAGCCATTATCATGAGTGTGTTAACATGCACTTCAGAATCGGATCATAATCAGATTTCTGAAGTTATCTACATAGTCAAGTGATCATGTGAACAGCATACTCTGATTTCTGATGAGCTGGATTTGAACTTTCTTAAACCCATGACTTTGATTGTGACTGCAGATTCAAGGAACTGAAAGGAGCCATTGTGTTAACATGCACTTCATAATCGGATCATAATCAGACACTATCTATATAGTCAAGTGATCATGTGAACAGCATACTCTGATTTCTTGAATTAAAGTCCAGAAATCTGATTAAAAAGACTAGATAACCTAGCGCTGCTGTCCGATCAAAACTGCAGTCATATCAGTTGAACTTAGTATTAAATATTCTTCAGCTTGTGTATGATGTAGGTTTATATTTTCCACTAAAGTGACTCAATGTTTAAGATTTACACTATATTTACATCACATTGAATCTGTGAGTTTATTGGCTGGTTGAAAAGCAGAAATCTGATTACTGCTTGATTCAAATAGACCCAGTGTCTCCACCTATATGATTTCATGTAGTTTATGTAAATGCACACAGCATAGACACATCATCACAGCTTAATCATTACTATGCCAACATTTGTTGATAATTTGCTTATAAACTATTGTTTAATATCACCTTTTAGTGCATAGGGTGTTTAATTAGAGTTCAGTAAGGTCCACCTAGAGGAGATTTCCTCAGGCCAAGGTCCAGACCATCATCATATCAAACTAGTGTTATGATTCAGTGGCGTATCCTGTATACTGAAGTATCAGCATCATATACCATCAGCTACTGAAACACCAACACATCACACATACCGCTCAGTATATTTCAGTATATTTACTGTTTAAATACTGAACTAAAATGCTTTTCATCACTTTAAGTAAAAACAGGGGCTACATTTAAAATGTTTTTGAACAAAAGTGCATCAAAAAGTTGTTATTTATAATAAAAAAAAGGAAAATATGTGGCTGCTTTTAATTAGCACCACGGTCTCTGAACATATGAGACATGTTGGGTTGGAGCTAGCTGTGAGAAGTATAAACATCTCTGTCTCGGTCCATTTCTGGTTGAAAAGTCATTTTTTGCTGTCGTCTTACTCGCTTTACTCTCCGACTGCTGCTTTTCACCTGTGTGCGCGCCGCACTCCCGATTCTGCACAGATCTGATTGGCTGAGGAGCACATTTGGTGATTTTACTATGCACGTGATTGGTTGAGTTCACTGTGCCGCAAAGCCCGTATACTGTAAAGACTCACCTATTAGTGACTAGGGCTGGGTATCGCCACTGATTTCCCGGATCGATTCGATCCCGATTCACAAGGTCCGAATTCAATTCCATTTCCGATTCGATTAAACTCAATATTGATTCATTTAAGAACATTTCAGTTACAATAATATGTTTTGTTTGAATATGAAAAGAGATTTTCAGAGAACTAATGTGGTAAATGTACAAGGAACACTCAACCTACCATTACTAAAAACATTAGTGTTTATATGTTTACATTCACCGTATTTGGCCACACCCACTTTCAAGCGTGTTTGTTTCGCCTTTGTGTTAGAACTTCCGCTCAGCTAACCAAAATGAATACAGGTACATGAGAGGAGACCAGAGAGACAGTAAGAAGTTCAAATGGGACAACACTGTCTCCTCCAAGGTTAATAACTGGTGGGTGGGTGATATGAGAAGGTGGTCTGAGGTTAATAACACAGTGGGTGGGTGATATGAGAAGGTGGTCTGAGGTTAATAACACAGTGGGTGGGTGATATGAGAAGGTGGTCTGAGGGTAATAACACAGTGGGTGGGTGATATGAGAAGGTGGTCTGAGGTTAATAACACAGTGGGTGGGTGATATGAGAAGGTGGTCTGAGGTTAATATCACAGTGGGTGGGTGATATGAGAAGGTGGTCTGAGGTTACTTATGGAGACATGTTTAATTACTCTGTACTCTCGGAAGGTGTAGACGGTTCAGTAATGAAAAACTATAAAAGTACTGAAGCGTATCAGTACCTGCACAGTGGGAAGGTGGGCGTGTCCTCCTACACAGAGACGGTGAGTTTATATTTCTGAAAGCCGGTTAAACCCAAGTCCAGCCAGCTGCCCGAGCCACTCTGCGTGGGTGTTAGTTACAGTCCAGATAGCCTAGCGCGGTGGACACTGATCAGAAAACAGTTATTTAACTCACAAACACCCGACGTGTCTGCTTCCTCTGAGCTTCATAAGCGGAAAGCTAATTTTAATGATCGATCTCAGGTTTATACGAATCAATAACGGATTATTCAAATGAAGTTCGTTTTGAATCGAAAAATCCATTTTTAAAAACACCCCTATTAGTGAGCTCTGTTTAGTGTATTGATTAGACTTGATTAGAAAGTACGAGGCCTAACAAGTTCATGATCTGTCCCAGTTGTGTAGGTTCAAACTCTTTGGCCCTATATTTCAGTAAGACTTTGACACAGTCCCCATATTTTGGATACAGTAGTAGATACGGTAGTCAAAGCTGAACTTTAGCAAATATTAGTGAGTCTAGGTTCACAGCCAGGTTTCCGATTTCAGGTTTAATATTTGTAGTTTTGTATCTGTTAAATGGAAGGTATTGTAACAAAGTGTTAAACAGGTCCCAACTTTTTCTGGAGCTTGTTGCAGGCATCAATATTTTCAATGAGTGTATATCTTCAAAACAAAGTTCATAAAATAAAACTTAAAATATTGTGTTTTTGTACTATTTACAATTTAATACTAGGCAAATTTACTAATCACTGCTTTTCATGAGCATTCAACATAATGTCCTACCCTTCAGTAACTATATAATATAATAAAATCTATACATAATATAATCTAAAGGGTGAAAGTGGGGAATGACCCTAATTTTAGTCATTTTTTAAATGTATTTAAGCAACAAGATTCATATTTTATGTACAAGTAATTTGATCTGTCCTAGTTGTGTAAGCTCAAACTCTTTGGCCCTATATTTCAGTAAGACTTTGACACAGTCCCCATATTTTGGATACAGTAGTAGATACGGTAGTCAAAGCTGAACTTTAGCAAATATTAGTGAGTCTAGGTTCACAGCCAGGTTTCCGATTTCAGGTTTAATATTTGTAGTTTTGTATCTGTTAAATGGAAGGTATTGTAACAAAGTGTTAAACAGGTCCCAACTTTTTCTGGAGCTTGTTGCAGGCATCAATATTTTCAATGAGTGTATATCTTCAAAACAAAGCTCATAAAATAAAACTTAAAATATTGTGTTTTTGTACTATTTACAATTTAATACTAGGAAAATTTGCTAATCATTGATTTTTCATGAGCATTCATCATAATGTCCTACTCTTTAGTAACTATATAATATAATAAAATCTATATATAATATAATCTAAAGGGGGAAAGTGGGGAATGACCCTAATTTTAGTCATTTTTTAAATGTATTTAAGCAACAAGATTCATATTTTATGTACAAGTAATTTGATCTGTCCTAGTTGTGTAAGCTCAAACTCTTTGGCCCTATATTTCAGTAGGACTTTGACACAGTCCCCATATTTTGGATACAGTAGTAGATACGGCAGTTAAAGCTGAACTTTAGCAAATATTAGTGAGTCTAAGTTCACAGCGAGGTTTCGATTTCAGGTTTAATATTTGTAGTTTTGTATCTGTTAAATGGAAGGTATTGTAACAAAGTGTTAAACAGGTCCCAACTTTTTCTGGAGCTTGTTGCAGGCATCAATTTTTCAATGAGTGTAAATCTACAAAACAAAGCTCATAAAATAAAACTTAAAATATTGTGTTTTTGTACTATTTACAATTTAATAGAAGACAAATTTACTAATGACTGCTTTTCATGAGCATTCAACATAATGTCCTAACCTTTAGTAACTATATAATAAAATAAAATCTATACATAATATAATCTAAAGGGGGAAAGTGGGGAATGACCCTAATTTTAGTCATTTTTTAAATGTATTTAAGCAACAAGATTCATATTTTATGTACAAGTAATTTGATCTGTCCTAGTTGTGTCTGCTCAAACTCTTTGGCCCTATATTTCAGTAGGACTTTGACACAGTCCCCATATTTTGGATACAGTAGTAGATACGGTAGTTAAAGCTGAACTTTAGCAAATATTAGTGAGTCTAGGTTCACAGCCAGGTTTAATTCTTCAGGTTTAATATTTGTAGTTTTGTATCTGTTAAATTGAAAGCTATTGTAACAAAGTGTTAAACAGGTCCCAACTTTTTCTGGAGCTTGTTGCAGGCATCAATTTTTCAATGAGTGTATATCTTCAAAACAAAGCTCATAAAATAAAACTTAAAATATTGTGTTTTTGTACTATTTACAATTTAATACTAGGCAAATTTACTAATCACTGCCTTTTATGAGCATTCAACATAATGTCCTACCCTTCAGTAACTATATAATATAATAAAATCTATATATAATATAATCTAAAGGGGGAAAGCGGGGAATGACCCTAATTTTATTTATTTATTTATTGCTAAGTCTTTTTTTAATGTATTTAAGCAACAAGAGACATATTTTATGTACAAGTAATTTGATCTGTCCCAGTTGTGTCTGCTCAAACTCTTTGGCCCTATATTTCAGTAGGACTTTGACACAGTCCCCATATTTTGGATACAGTAGTAGATACGGTAGTCAAAGCTGAACTTTAGCAAATATTAGTGAGTCTAAGTTCACAGCCAGGTTTCCGATTTCAGGTTTAATATTTGTAGTTTTGTATCTGTTAAATTGGAAGGTATTGTAACAAAGTGTTAAACAGGTCCCAACTTTTTCTGGAGCTTGTTGCAGGCATCAATTTTTCAATGAGTGTAAATCTACAAAACAAAGTTCATAAAATAAAACTTAAAATATTGTGTTTTTGTACTATTTACAATTTAATACTAGGCAAATTTACTAATCACTGCTTTTCATGAGCATTCAACATAATGTCCTACCCTTCAGTAACTATATAATATAATAAAATCTATATATAATATAATCTAAAGGGTGAAAGTGGGGAATGACCCTAATTTTATTTATTTATTTATTGCTAAGTCTTTTTTTAATGTATTTAAGCAACAAGAGTCATATTTTATGTACAAGTAATTTGATCTGTCCTAGTTGTGTAAGCTCAAACTCTTTGGCCCTATATTTCAGTAGGACTTTGACACAGTCCCCATATTTTGGATACAGTAGTAGATACAGTAGTCAAAGCTGAACTTTAGCAAATATTAGTGAGTCTAATTTCACAGCCAGGTTTAATACTTCAGGTTTAATATTTGTAGTTTTGTATCTGTTAAATTGAAAGCTATTGTAACAAAGTGTTAAACAGGTCCCAACTTTTTCTGGAGCTTGTTGCAGGCATCAATATTTTCAATGAGTGTATATCTTCAAAACAAAGCTCATAAAATAAAACTTAAAATATTGTGTTTTTGTACTATTTACAATTTAATACTAGGAAAATTTGCTAATCATTGATTTTTCATGAGCATTCATCATAATGTCCTACTCTTTAGTAACTATATAATATAATAAAATCTATATATAATATAATCTAAAGGGGGAAAGTGGGGAATGACCCTAATTTTAGTCATTTTTTAAATGTATTTAAGCAACAAGATTCATATTTTATGTACAAGTAATTTGATCTGTCCTAGTTGTGTAAGCTCAAACTCTTTGGCCCTATATTTCAGTAGGACTTTGACACAGTCCCCATATTTTGGATACAGTAGTAGATACGGCAGTTAAAGCTGAACTTTAGCAAATATTAGTGAGTCTAAGTTCACAGCGAGGTTTCGATTTCAGGTTTAATATTTGTAGTTTTGTATCTGTTAAATGGAAGGTATTGTAACAAAGTGTTAAACAGGTCCCAACTTTTTCTGGAGCTTGTTGCAGGCATCAATTTTTCAATGAGTGTAAATCTACAAAACAAAGCTCATAAAATAAAACTTAAAATATTGTGTTTTTGTACTATTTACAATTTAATGCTAGGCAAATTTACTAATCATTGATTTTTCATGAGCATTCATCATAATGTCCTACCCTTTAGTAACTATATAATATAATAAAATCTATATATAATATAATCTAAAGGGGGAAAGTGGGGAATGACCCTAATTTTAGTCATTTTTTAAATGTATTTAAGCAACAAGATTCATATTTTATGTACAAGTAATTTGATCTGTCCTAGTTGTGTCTGCTCAAACTCTTTGGCCCTATATTTCAGTAGGACTTTGACACAGTCCCCATATTTTGGATACAGTAGTAGATACGGTAGTCAAAGCTGAACTTTAGCAAATATTAGTGAGTCTAGGTTCACAGCCAGGTTTCCGATTTCAGGTTTAATATTTGTAGTTTTGTATCTGTTAAATGGAAGGTATTGTAACAAAGTGTTAAACAGGTCCCAACTTTTTCTGGAGCTTGCAGGCATCAATATTTTCAATGAGTGTATATCTACAAAACAAAGCTCATAAAATAAAACTTAAAATATTGTGTTTTTGTACTATTTACAATTTAATGCTAGGCAAATTTACTAATCACTGCTTTTCATGAGCATTCAACATAATGTCCTAACTTTTAGTAACTATATAATAAAATAAAATCTATACATAATATAATCTAAAGGGGGAAAGTGGGGAATGACCCTAATTTGAGTCATTTTTTAAATGTATTTAAGCAACAAGATTCATATTTTATGTACAAGTAATTTGATCTGTCCTAGTTGTGTAAGCTCAAACTCTTTGGCCCTATATTTCAGTAGGACTTTGACACAGTCCCCATATTTTGGATACAGTAGTAGATACAGTAGTCAAAGCTGAACTTTAGCAAATATTAGTGAGTCTAATTTCACAGCCAGGTTTAATTCTTCAGGTTTAATATTTGTAGTTTTGTATCTGTTAAATGGAAGGTATTGTAACAAAGTGTTAAACAGGTCCCAACTTTTTCTGGAGCTTGTTGCAGGCATCAATATTTTCAATGAGTGTATATCTTCAAAACAAAGTTCATAAAATAAAACTTAAAATATTGTGTTTTTGTACTATTTACAATTTAATGCTAGGCAAATTTACTAATCACTGATTTTTCATGAGCATTCATCATAAGTCTTTTTTTTTTCTTTTTTTTAATGTATTTAAGCAACAAGATTCATATTTTATGTACAAGTAATTTGATCTGTCCTAGTTTTGTAAGCTCAAACTCTTTGGCCCTATATTTCAGTAGGACTTTGACACAGTCCCCATATTTTGGACTTATGTACAACTTCCCTCCACCTTGTCCACCGACAGACGCTTTAGATGAACACAGTTCCGTGTCGGAGTAACGACACCAGGTGCAGAAAGCAGTGTTGTGTAAATATTTAGCTTGAAAACGCAGCGTCTCCAGTGAAGTCCCTGAAAATAGACCTGCCTTAATTAGACACGTTGGTATTATATGTGTCATTACTGTCCAGAAGAGCGTTCGCTCCTGTTTCAGGCGGACACCGACGGGTCAGGCTGAGCTTGCGGTGGGGGAGAGACACTAACACACCGCTAGCAGCCTTAGCAACCATAACTGGGTTGTTGTTTACATCAACAGTGGGGCTTGGAGACTTAAAGTGGTGTTCAGCTCAGGCCCTGAGCGCCGCTATATTTATCTCTACAGAGAGAAAGAGAGCAGCTGCCCTGCACACATCCTCCTCTCACATACCCCACGTTTAACAGTACCTCACCCCCACTTCCCAGCATATCTTCACTCCCATCCACAGGCGCTCCACAGTTCGGGAACAGTGCTTTTTGAGAATATGTCGTTTTGACATCATTTAAAAGTGGGCTTCTTAGTGACCCAAAGACGTCTGGTTCCATTGACTTACATTAAAAGTAAAGAATGTTTTTACCTTCTCCTCTAAAGTTACCAATTTGGAGATGTGAAGTTTTGTTCCAACATCAGTCTTTCAATAATAGTAATAATAATAATAATAATAATCTATATTTATAGAGCATTTTTCATGATAATGGCAGCTCACAGTGCATTACAGATAATCATTAAGTCTTAATAACTCATAAAGATAAAGATCAATAAACATAAAGATCAAAAAGATGTTAAAGTTTGAATTGAACTCTGAGTTAAAGAGATACGTGTATTAACTGTGTATTAAAGTGACTCTGAGCTCGACTGTCTAACAGAAGCTGAACTGAGCTCCACAGTTTAGAAGCAGAAGAGCTGAAAGAGTCTCTCCAGGTTCTCTGTATGTTACTGAAGGTGTTTGTACAGAAGGTCAGTATCTGCAGATCTAAGATCAGCAGCTGGAACATAAACAGAGAGACGTTTTGTGATGTAGCAGGTTCTAGATAGTTTAGAGTTTATAGACGAGTACAGAAGTTTAAAGTCTGTTCTAAAAGATACAGTAGTAAATACGGTAGTCAAAGCTGAACTTTAGCAAATATTAGTGAGTCTAGGTTCACAGCCAGGTTTCCTACTTCAGGTTTAATATTTGTAGTTAAAGTACAGACATTTAAAAAATGGTCCCCAAACCAGTGCTGTTAAATGGAAGGTATTGTAACAAAGTGTTAAACAGGTCCCAACTTTTTCTGGAGCTTGTTGCAGGCATCAATTTTTTCAATGAGTTTCAATGAGTCTATGAGTAAGATATTGTGTTTTTGTACTATTTACAATTTAATACAAGACAAATTTACATGAGCATTCAACATAATATCCTAACTTTTGGTAACTATATAATATAATAAAACCCGTCGAGAGGAACCAGCTGAGGTGGTTCAGACATCTGGTTAGGATGCCTTCTGGACGCCTCCCTGTGGAGGTGTTCCGGGCATGTCCAACCGGGAGGAGACCCCGGGGTAGACTCAAGACACACTGGAGGAATTATATCTCTCGGCTGGCCTGGGAACGCCTCAGTATCCCCTCGGAGGCGCTATAGGAGGTGGCTAGGCAGAGGAAAGTCTGGGCTTCTCTGCCTAGACTGCTGCCCCCGCGACCCGGATCCCGGGAGAGGTGGTAGACAATGGATGGATGGATGAATGGATGGATGGAAAATCTATATATAATATAATCAAAAGGAAGAAAGTGGGGAATAACTGTAATTTTATTAATTAATTTATTTATTGCTTAGTCGTTTTTTTAAATGTATTTAAGCAACAAGATTCATTTTGTTGGTTGATGAAATGTCTGATGAACCCAGTTCATTTAATCCAGTTCTATATTGATTGGGCCTTGTAACATAAATATATAACAATTCATACAAATCCAAATAGCAGAAAAATAAAATTGAAATATATGAACTGCTTTGAATTTGTACTGGAGTTTGTCTTTCACTATATCTACTGGAAGCTTTAGTTGTGACACTGTGTTGAGAGGTTGGAGGATCACTAGCACTTGGTTTGAGTTATACAAATGTAATCTATCTAACCTGACGTCATTTGTGCACATAATTTCCACGTGAATAAAGAAATGATCAAAACTGTCCAAAAATATGCCATAAAATAAGCAAACTGGAAGACAGAATTAGGGTCATGTCATTTTATTTACTATGACAATACAACTAAAACCATTAAAGTTAATGGAACAAATATATATATATATATATATATATATATATATATATATATATATATATATATATATATATATATGGAACAAATTATATACTAACCTATACCTTCTAAAGCTATAGGCATGACCAGCCAACCAAACTCGGCAGCAGAACTGATTAATCTGCCTACTTTAACTAGACAGTCAGACGTGAAAGCTGTGTACAGTGAGAGGACTGCCAGCTCACTAATGCACACTGCCTGGTAAAAAAGGTCACCATTTGGATTTAAATTAGCAAATACTTAAGAGGCTTTGTTTGGATCATTAATATGTGATTAATATGTTTCAGCTGGCAACAATTCTTTCAGCCCGAACTGATACAGTGAGCAGTGTCTTATTTCTTAAACTACCACCATGTGTTTCAGAAACAGGTGAAATTATTGCCCCACTTTACCAGAAGCTGCAATGACTGAAGCTGGGTTTTAGAACTGTCTCGATAATTATTAACATCTGGAAGGAGAGTGTAGAACTAACAAGGCGTGTGGACGTAAGAAAACCACTTATTATTGAGACTAATCTGTAAACTAGGCTTCAGTTTGCTGGGGAGCATAAGGACTGGACTCTGGGGTGATGGAAAAGGTCATGTGCTCCAGATGTGATGCACCCATCATGCATAGGGCCCTCTGTACAAGCCTCTGGAGGCAGTGTTAGGATTCACATTGGTCAAGTCGAGGTTCAGGGCGTGGTTATGTGGTGTTGTGAATATCACTTACACACTATGCCCACCCGTTCAAGTGAGTCTCTTCAGACACAGATGGCCGTCACAGGTTAGGAGAAGTTTATGGCTCAGCAAATCCCATTATTTATGACAGGAACCTCCCAAGGAAATCTACCCAAATCCAGGAGATAACTACTTGGCTGGTCACATGGGGCAGGAACATAGTGGCAAGCCTATCTTTGCTTAGATCTTCTGCACCCTGAACAGGTCCCCCTCTTTAATCATGGTAATAAAATGAAGTCAGCTGACCACCTGGATGTGCTGAATGACTAGGCAAATCCCATCAATGGGTTTTTTCTTCTTTGCTGTATTCCTCGTATTCCAGAGCGATTCCTCGTGTACTGAGCTTCATGTAAAAGAGTGGTTCAGGAAACATGAGGAGCAATTTTCAGACATGAACTGGCCACCACAGAGTCCTGACCTTAACCCTATTGAAAGTCAATAGGATGTGCTTTAGAGGACTTCACAAAGTCTCTGGAATGAATGCAACTCTTGATAGAAATGAATAAATGTTGTGATATTGCATAAGGCTGCTCCTGCTCCAGCCAATTAGTATCTTCATAGGTCCCTTACTAACTGGTTCAGCTGCATTAGTCTTAAACACGGGGCGTAGCAGCATGTTAGGCTGCTACTAAACTCTCCAAACTCCCTATAAATCTCCAGGAAGAAGGAAGGTTGGTGACCACTGCTTTACTGAGACAAGCTGAGTTGTTAGCTAATCAGCCTCTGCTCTGCTCTCCAGCTTTCCTGCTTCCACCACATTTGGTGATGCTATATTAAAACCTTATACGTTTACTATGTTTAACTCTACATAACCGGTTTCACCGAGACACTCCAGAAATGTAAAACTTCTGCCACAGCTCCTCTCCCGTCTGCGTCATTGCATCACCACAGTCTCCATTATTCAAACCAAACGTCAAATTCAGTCTTCCTCTGAACCCGTGTTCATTTCTAACAATAGCGCTGTGTTGGCCCAGGTGTGTCATGAAAGAAGCCACAGCACAAATGTACACTGTTTATTATGCAAAGCGGCACAGCGCTCTGGCCTCGGGCCCGTGTTCAGAGGCCTGTGCGTTCACCAGCACGCTGCCCGTATACTATCAAAATATAGCTGCCAGCAGCAGCCATCGCAAACCTCAAACTGAATGCTAAGTGGACGTTATGCCCTTTAAATCGACCTGGCTTTAGTGAACATACTTGGGTCTGTAGGCCCAAAGGCTGTAGGGCCCAAAACCTTCACCCACAAGGTCAGTTACATCATATATACTGGTACACCTTGACCCATTAATGTCCATTTCAGGAAGGCTGGACTTGGTCCAATTTTGGGCATAGATTCATAATATGTGGGGAATGCATGTACTGTAGATATGAGGTGGGTGAACACTTATATGGATGACAATGGCTGTGTCTCAAATCCTAGTGAGTGTCTAAGTAGGCTGTCTAGGTAGCAGCTGTGTAAGTAGCAGCGTTCTCTCCTCATCTCTCCTCATAAAACAGATTACTGAGACGCTCTAGTTAGAGAGAGAGACTGCGTCACGGCTTGTTCCCGCCCACTGCAGCACGCCACCGGTGGTTTAGCTGGTTGCTAAGTTACCAGCCGCCATCCAAAACAATAGCCTGAGGCTTAAAAATCCTCTAGCATTTTCCTATCTCTACTTTCTACTCCTTACATTTACACTCCATTATCAGTACTTTCTACTCCTTACATTTACACTCCATTATCAGTACTTTCTACTCCTTACATTTACACTCCATTATCAGTACTTTCTACTCCTTACATTTACACTCTATTATCAGTACTTTCTACTCCTTACATTTACACTCCATTATCAGTACTTTCTACTCCTTACATTTACACTCCATTATCTCTACTTTCTACTCCATACATTTACACTCCATTATCAGTACTTTCTACTCCTTACATTTACACTCCATTATCAGTACTTTCTACTCCTTACATTTACACTCCATTATCAGTACTTTCTACTCCTTACATTTACACTCCATTATCAGTACTTTCTACTCCTTACATTTACACTCCATTATCAGTACTTTCTACTACTTACTTTTACACTCCATTATCTGTACTTTCTACTCCTTACATTTACACTCCATTATCAGTACTTTCTACTCCTTACATTTACACTCCATTATCAGTACTTTCTACTCCTTACATTTACACTCCATTATCAGTACTTTCTACTCCTTACATTTACACTCCATTATCAGTACTTTCTACTACTTACTTTTACACTCCATTATCTGTACTTTCTACTACTTACTTTTACACTCCATTATCTGTACTTTCTACTCCTTACATTTACACTCCATTATCAGTACTTTCTACTCCTTACATTTACACTCCATTATCTGTACTTTCTACTACTTACTTTTACACTCCATTATCTGTACTTTCTACTCCTTACATTTACACTCCATTATCAGTACTTTCTACTCCTTACATTTACACTCCATTATCTGTACTTTCTAGTACTTACATTTACACTCCATTATCAGTACTTTCTACTCCTTACATTTACACTCCATTATCTGTACTTTCTAGTACTTACATTTACACTCCATTATCAGTACTTTCTACTCCTTACATTTACACTCCATTATCAGTACTTTCTACTCCTTACATTTACACTCCATTATCAGTACTTTATACTCCTTACATTTACACTCCATTATCAGTACTTTCTACTCCTTACTTTTACACTCCATTATCTGTACTTTCTACTCCTTACATTTACACTCCATTATCAGTACTTTCTACTCCTTACATTTACACTCCATTATCTGTACTTTCTACTCCTTACATTTACACTCCATTATCAGTACTTTCTACTCCTTACATTTACACTCCATTATCTGTACTTTCTACTACTTACTTTTACACTCCATTATCTGTACTTTCTACTCCTTACATTTACACTCCATTATCAGTACTTTCTACTCCTTACATTTACACTCCATTATCTGTACTTTCTAGTACTTACATTTACACTCCATTATCAGTACTTTCTACTCCTTACATTTACACTCCATTATCTGTACTTTCTAGTACTTACATTTACACTCCATTATCAGTACTTTCTACTCCTTACATTTACACTCCATTATCAGTACTTTCTACTCCTTACATTTACACTCCATTATCAGTACTTTATACTCCTTACATTTACACTCCATTATCAGTACTTTCTACTCCTTACATTTACACTCCATTATCAGTACTTTCTACTCCTTACATTTACACTCCATTATCTGTACTTTCTACTCCTTACATTTACACTCCATTATCTGTACTCTCTACTCCTTATATTTACACTCCATTATCAGTACTTTCTACTCCTTACATTTACACTCCATTATCAGTACTTTCTACTCCTTACATTTACACTCCATTATCAGTACTTTCTACTCCTTACATTTACACTTCATTATCAGTACTTTCTACTCCTTACATTTACACTCCATTATCAGTACTTTCTACTCCTTACATTTACACTCCATTATCAGTACTTTATACTGCTTATATTTTAAACATAGTCTCGTTACTCCTATTTCATTTCAGCTTGTTTTCATTCATGTACATTTACATTCCAGTAAAGATTATTGATAACATGTCTTTGAAGTTTGACTTCATTACAATACTTATAGACAACTAGTCATCATATCTTCTGCTCCATAAACACATGTTAATGTTCAGTAGTAACAGATATGCTTCTTTAATATATTTACATTGTACTAAACTACATTCATGTTCGATGGGAGTATATGAGCTGAAACAGGAAGCCTAGCGCATCCCAAATTTATCAACATTAACATTTTAATATAACATTATAGTCATTATGGCTTTTAGAAGAATGGGGTTTTTGGGGAGGTGGGCTAGTGCACTATAGACCCCTGTGGTGCGGCCTCAGCTTTTGTTCTTAATGGCATTTTTTCCCTCACATTACTTTTGATACTTTAAGTAGTTCTGAAAGCAGTACTTTTACACTTTCACTGGAGTAAAAAGCTTGAGCTGATACTTCAACTTCTACAGAAGTATTTTTAAACCCTAGTATCTGTACTCCTACCTGAGTAATGAATCTGAATACTTCTGACACCTTTGTTGAGGACCTTATGTATAAGTACAGTTATGTATAGTTTCTGTTTGGTATTGTTAACACAGTGAGCAGTCTAGTTTGTTGGATTTATAGAAGTTTGTATACCTGTCAGTGTATCCCTTGAAAGAGCAGTTCATCCTGACAGGCTTTAATTAAAGCCTTAAACTCTAAAGCACCTGTATGTGGGCCCACACTTTATTACCTACCTTATATAACATATATATTTATATATGGGTACTGGATATTTTAAATTCATTACGATAATCATCTCAAATCGTTACGAGGATGAACAGATAAACAATTATAGGATTAAGTGATGGTCATTTTGCATGTACAGAAGGAAAAGGTCTGAAGCATGTTGGCAGGTTTAGTTCAGTTTGCATGTTAAGTCATTTGCACACAGCGTCATTGTTAAAGAGATGCTTGAAATTTACCCCTCACAAAATATTCTTCCAAGGGCAATTTCACCAAATTTTCATAATTTGAACTGTTGAGTATGCAAGTGATTCAGATTGATGTAAAGTCTTTGCTGTCCAAAGAAAACCATAGGTGCGTCCAAAATCGCCTACTAGTCAGTAGGTACTAGATTAGAGTCAGTACGTACTGCTCGAGCGGCAGACTAGTAGGTAATTTCAGTAGGCGAATTTTAGTAGCCACACAACACACCATATTGTTCAGCGTCCAGTGATGCAAGACGTCAGACCACCACTGTAAAAGTCCTGCTATTCATTTAAAAGCTTCGTTTACGGATTTAGATGCTTTTAGTGACACTGGTCTGCGTTATTGTCTGAGTATGTACTCATATGGTGTCGTTGGCTAGCCAACTGTCTCTTTTCCATCTCTGCGTGGTCTCAGACTGAAGACCTTTATTTAGCTGCTACAGCAGCGTTTTAATATCACATCTATTCATGTTTCTATTCTTCATCATTTGAAAACCGTTGATTCTGCAAGTAGGTTCTTCCACTAATGTTCTTATGGCTTAAACTGGCGCTACCAACCCAGTATGACCTACTGCATCTCCATAGTACAGGCCTATGGACCACCCTGCTTGAGAACCCTAATGTAATTGCTATGCAAGGTTGGCACTTGATTTTACGCACTAAAGTTGATTCTGAACTTGAATCTCTGCTTATATCATACAAACCTTACCGAAATTAGACAAAGAATAATCCATGCAGCATTAAAGGTGGTCAGAGCTTTGATTGAATACGGGCCCTAATTTGTCATACAGCACCCTGCATGTGTGTAATAAATAGATCAAAAGCTTAGATCTTAAAATGACATAACGTTCACCTCTCTGGCAGCAGGCTGTATTTAAAACTGTATTGTATGTAGTAGCTCTGTGTGAGGGGGCTTTTAAAGGTGGACGTCTGGTTCCATTCACTGCCACTGTGAACAGTACTGACATGTTTTGTCTAAATGGAAGCATTTCACATCAAACCTCTCTGAATGACTTTGTTTACATTCATTTCAAGCGTTCATTATTGACTTCATTCATTTATCCTCCTCTGAGAATATATATTCTTAATAATAACTGTATAGATAATATCCTGATATGGAATATTGGGATATTATGTTTAGTGATACTGTATCGATTCTCAAAATCACAGTATCGATACACAGATTCCTGGCAGACAGTGAATCATTGTGTGTTGTGTTTAAACCTGTGACCACTAGATGGCAGTGTTGTAATCCATTTTTAGCTCCACTCCAACATTAACAAGCAGCACAAGGGCGCAATGCTATTGTAAACATTGATAAACCTGTTCATACAGTGGTGTGTTTTAATAGTAGGATTTGAAAAATCGCAATAAATCACTTTGCTTGCATTATCGCAATATATTGCATCATGACCGATGTATTGTGATACGTATTGTATCAGCAGGTTCTAGCCAATACACAGCCCTGATAAACGCATGCAGGGGTTATTTATGAGCTCTGTTTGGCTCTTGACGTGTCGACACTGCAGACCTCCGAAAACTCTGATACGTTATACTATAAGAAAACAAGCGCGACTCGCCAGACAGCCAAAGACTTTCAACAAGCGTCTCACATAAGAACGCAGCCATTCGTCTTCTCCTGTCCTCCAGTGTCTTACCTACTGCTGGAACTGTCCAACGGTGTTTTCCGCTGTGTTCGGGCCAGGCCAGGTGCGGACGTGCCACTTCCTTTTCGTCCCTCTATATCTCTCTCCTCGCTCTCTGTCCTTAATGGGCCAGTCTGGTCCCGTGTGGTCCGGCGGTGGTGTTCGATGGACTCTCTCTCTCTCTCTCTCTCTCTCCCCCTCTCTCTAGGTTGCAGAGTGGCAAAGGGATTCCTCTCATATCTGGGATTTGTTCTCACTATAAATAGCAGTCTGATACACACTGCTTTCTATCCACGCTGACCACACACTCATCACACTCACTTCTTCGTACACGCGCTCTGTGTAGCTCTCACACACAAACATATACAAAGTTCAGGCCGACTCTTAGATTGCGTCAAAGCCACACACGCAGACTGAATCACAGTCATGTGAAATCCCCCCAGGAAAATCAACGATATTGCGAAATGTTGTCCATATATTATGAATTTTTTGGAACTGCAACGTTTACGCGTGTGCTTATATATCATCACTGTCCAAAGAAAAACGCTCAATTGTTGTCCATTTTTAATTTTCTACATCATTTGAATAAAGCAGCTACCGTTTACGTTGTGGGACAATTTTTTGATGAACGGACCAATAGAAATGCTCCAAAATAGCTTGGAAAGTTTTCTGGTTCCATTGACTTACATTGAAAGATAGGACAGTTTTTGGCCTCTCCTGTAAAGTTGCCATTTTGGAGTTACTTTTCTTTGGACAGCAACAATATACATGCAGTTGAGTTTTTGAATTTTCTGTGTTTCTATAAATAAACAATAATCAACTTTTCACATAAGTCTAAAAAATGGAGCAAGAGACCACAGTTAAACAAATGAGACAAAATGTTACCCTCAGTCATTTATGGAGTGAGGAAAATGAGTGTGTAGCAATACCTGCTCTGGGGTGTTGGTGGGTATAAAGTTTTCACTTCGGGTCCTTCCATAACATTTCTATAGGATTAAGGTCAGGATTAAGGTGATGTGGTCAACATATTAAACTTCTTATTAACTCTTCTTTGGACTCGAGTCACGATTTTTATTATTAGTGACATTTTAGAAGCAAATAAAGCAGAAAACTTTTAGATATCAGCTCTAAAGCTCGCCCAAAAAAATCAGCATCCCATATCAGCTGACCCTGACCTGTAAACATGGGCATCGGCAGAAAAACTTATATCTGTCGATCTCTCCTACAAATAATACTGGGTTTGATGAAAGAGAAGTGATGGAAACAGTGAACACTTCTGTGCTCACAAAAGTAGTCATCTTTTGGCTTTATTAATTATTAAATACCTTTTTTCTAATGTAAGTGAAGTTTTTTTTAGTTCAGATGGGATCCTCGTTCACTTTTGACACCTTTGTATATATATATTAATATATATATATATATATATATATATATATATATACAAAGACTGTTAATTTAACTGTTACTACCTCGTCGTAGCTATAAGATCTGTATCAATAAATCAATTCGGATAGCTTCTTATAATCAGCCGCCTCACCAGTCAGCGGAACACACCAGCACTTGTTTACGTTTGAGCGAGATAGAGGTCTCTCATAATAACACAGCCTGCAAAGCGTTTAATTCTTTAATTCTTGGTACGTGACTGTTTGTGACAAATACAAACAAGCGCTGGTCCACTAAATTAAAACAAGGTTTTATGTTCACATTAATATTTGATATCTGTCAAGCTAGTATAAAGCTTTGTACCAGATTTCTCTCAGTCATAGCATAGATTTCTACAAACCCTCCACTGCACACAATCCAGTCTAACAAAAGCAGATAGGATGATAAACTAAAAATTAGATATATCGACTGATATATCGGGCCGATATTTGCCATATAAACATCGGGATCAACTATATAAAACCCATATCGGTCGAGCTCTACTACAAATAATACTGGGCTTGATGAAAGAGAAGTTTGGTTAAAGGAGATGGAAATTCTTTAATTCTTGGTACGTGACTGTTTGTGACAAATACAAACAAGCGCTGGTCCACTAAATTAAAACAAGGTTTTATGTTCACATTAATATTTGATATCTGTCAAGCTAGTATAAAGCTTTGTACCAGATTTCTCTCAGTCATAGCATAGATTTCTGCAAACCCTCCACCGCATACTATCCAGTCTAACAAAAGCAGATAGGATGATAAACTAAATATTAGATATATCGACTGATATATCGGGCATATAAACATCGGGATCAACTTTATAAAACCCATATCGGTCGAGCTCTACTACAAATAATACTGGGCTTGATGAAAGAGAAGTTTGGTTATAGAAGATGTAAACAGTAAAGACTTCTGTGCTCACAAAAGTAGTCATTATTTACTTTCCTTTATTCTAATGTAAGTGAAGTTTTTTTTAGTTCAGGAGGCGTCAGATGGGATCCTCGTTCACCTGCATAACATGAAAGTATGTGTTGTATCATATCATTGATTATGATGACTAACATCACTGAATCTCCATGCCTCTATATTGTTAAGGCATGATAATTGGAATGACTTGCTCAAGACTTAAAGGTTAAGGCTTGAGACTTGCTTATGACTTACACCCACTTCTGATTCGTAGGGTCATTATCTTGCTGCATGACTCGTTCCACAGATATAACACTTCTCATTTAAAGCAAAAGGTTCTTTTCTGATCAGTGAAAATGAAACTTTGATAGATGACTCTAATTTCACCTTCAAATAATCACTAATCCTAGAGGTTCACGTACTTTTATTATTCACAGATGTTATAGTGGATCATTTTCCTCAATAAATAAATAATCATAGATAATATTTTGTCTCATTTGTTGAACTAGGTTCTTATTATGTTCTTATAGGAACTCCAATCATGTTTAATGTCATATTTAGGATTAAGGATTCACAAGCATTCAAACACCTCTGTACTTACGTACAGGCACTGTGCAAAAGTCAGAGACCACCCCCTTGTTGATGTGGTCTACAGTTACACTGGCAGGCTTTCTATTGCTGCAAGTCGTTTCGAGTGGTTGGATGTAAAACGATTCACTGTAGAGAAACATACACCCTCAGATTTCTGTACAGTGGTGGTGATGGAAAGCAGGGTCACCATATATTTATAACACAAATATAGACATATTTTAAGATATGTATATATACACTACTGCTCAAAGGTTTAGGATCACTTTAGAATTTCATTTCATGCAATTTTCATGCAATTCACAAACAATATTGTCCATTTCACAATTAATGTAAGTGTATCAGATTATTTTTAAAGAATAAAAATGTTTGTATTAAAGTCTATTTTTATATAGAGGCTTATTTTACATATAGTCCTATTATCAGTAATTCTCAGTCCTCTGTCTAAATCTCCTGGTACGACCACCAATCCAAGTTAAGGATGTTATTGGACTAATTGGTTGTTAGGACACTCTTGCTCAATTGTGATGCACAGCTGAAAAACATTCTACTAATAAGTGAGAATAAAAGAGAACAACATTCTAGGTTAGTTTAGTATCTGAAGCATCAGCAGTTGATGGCTTGCTGACCGGCTCACAATGGAGAGACACTATATGTTAGTTCACTGGAAAACATGAATCTGGTACATTTTATGGGGCCCTACTTTGTCTTACATCGGCCTCCACCAAGAATTAATTAAAAATAACAAAACATTTTATTTTGTGAGGGAGCTTTTAGAGTTGGACGTCTGGTTCCATTTAACACCACTGTGAACAATTCTGACTTAGTAAGGCTCTCTAGAATGGAACTACTCTGAATGACTCAACTATATCTCAACTATTTAATTGATTGTGTAGGATATTCTCGAAAACAATTATTTCCCCTTTAAGTACAAATCTTTCTATAGCATGTTATCCATCCATTATCTTCCTCTTTTCCTCGCTGGTCAAGGTTTCATCCAATCCCATTGTATGGCCAACACACACTCACATTTACAGGCCGTGCTGACCACTACACCACTGTACTAACCATCACACCACCATACTAACCACTACACCACCATACTAACCACTACACCACCGTACTAACCACTACACCACCATACTAACCACTACACCACCGTACTAACCACTACACCACCATACTAACCACTACACCACCGTACTAACCATCACACCACCATACTAACCACTACACCACCATACTAACCACTACACCACCATACTAACCACTACACCACCATACTGACCACTACACCACCATACTAACCACTACACCACCATACTAACCACTACACCATCATACTGACTACACCACCATACTGACCACTACACCACCATACTAACCACTACACCACCATACTAACCACTACACCACCATACTAACCACTACTGACTACTGACTACACCACCGTACTGACGGCTACACCACCGTACTAACCACTACACCACCATACTGACTACTACACCACCATACTAACCACTACACCACCATACTGACCACTACACCACCGTACTAACCACTACACCACCATACTAACCACTACAACACCATACCAACCACTACACCACCATACTGACCACTACACCACCATACTAACCACTACACCACCATACTAACCACTACACCACCATACTAACCACTACACCACTGCGCCACCTCTATAGCATGTTTTAATTTCATGGTAAATGGACCAATAGAAATGCTTGGAAAAATTTCCCCTTTAAGTACAAATCTTTCTATAGCATGTTATCCATCCATTATCTTCCTCTTTTCCTCGCTGGTCAAGGTTTCATCCAATCCCATTGTATGGCCAACACACACTCACATTTACAGGCCGTGCTGACCACTACACCACTGTACTAACCATCACACCACCATACTAACCACTACACCACCATACTAACCACTACACCACCATACTAACCACTACACCACCATACTAACCACTACACCACCATACTAACCACTACACCACCATACTAACCACTACTGACTACTGACTACACCACCGTACTGACGGCTACACCACCGTACTAACCACTACACCACCATACTAACCACTACACCATCATACTGACCACTACACCACCATACTAACCACTACACCACCGTACTAACCACTACACCACCGTACTAACTACTACACCACCGTACTAACCACTACACCACCGTACTAACCACTACACCACCTTACTAACCACTACAACACCATACTAACCACTACACCACCGTACTAACCACTACAACACCATACTAACCACTACACCACCGTACTAACCACTACAACACCGTACTAACCACTACACCACCGTACTAACCACTACACCACCATACTAACCACTACACCACCGTACTAACCACTACACCACCGTACTAACCACTACACCACCATACTAACCACTACACCACCATACTAACCACTACACCACCGTACTAACCACTACACCATCATACTAACCACTACACCACCATACTAACCACTACACCACCGTACTAACCACTACACCATCATACTAACCACTACTCTACCGTACTAACCACTACACCACCGTACTGACGGCTACACCACCGTACTAACCACTACACCACCATACTGACTACTACACCACCATACTAACCACTACACCACCATACTGACCACTACACCACCGTACTAACCACTACACCACCATACTAACCACTACAACACCATACCAACCACTACACCACCATACTGACCACTACACCACCATACTAACCACTACACCACCATACTAACCACTACACCACCATACTAACCACTACACCACTGCGCCACCTCTATAGCATGTTTTAATTTCATGGTAAATGGACCAATAGAAATGCTTGGAAAAAATTCTGGTTCCATTGACTTACACTGAAAGCGAAGTAGGTTGTTGGCCTCTCCTGTAAAGTTGTTATTATAGAGATACTTGAACAGCAACAATATCTACTATGTATACAATGTAATGAACGAGGGGTGGAAGTCTCTGGAGTTTGCACAGTCCTGTAAATCCCTAAACATATAATGTATTGCTTCAACAGCCTGGCACTATACAGTCACGTCCTCAGGCACTTCATTCACAGATCCTCGGTGAGGCTTATTTATCTTTTCACATGAAAAAACTCAACATCAGCTCCATCCCTGAGCCAACTAGCTCACTGATAACAAAAGGCCGATATAATCAAGTCATATTTCCTCAAGTATATAACTTTAGTCAAAAAATGAGCATAAAATTAAGCAGTGACCATATTTTAAATCGCCTCCCGTCCTATGAAAACACACTATAAGTATATTCAGCCAACTTTAACTCAGCTCACAACAGCCTGAATGCACATGGAAGACGTGATGAGGAAAACAGAGCGATTCCAATAAACTCTATTCAAACTCCGACCAAGTTCTTAATGAGAATTAAAGCCAACAATGCAGTAATGAACGCATGAAGCCCCCAACCATTAGTACCACAGGCCCCGTTTACCTGCTGTGATGTCAAAACAAGATCCACACGGACGGAGCACAAAAACACCACGCCCTGTCTGGCCTCTTTCAGGTCCTCTCTTCCTCTCCTGCCTCAGAGAAGTTCAGTAATGCTGGCTCCTTATTAAGATCCTGACCCAATTTGAGCTCTGCCGTACGGAGCTTCAATTGCCCAGGGAGCTTTCTGATTGGCTTAGAGGTTTGACATGACGACTCATTCCCAGTGGCACCAGTACTGCCAGTCTACAGCATTCTCGGGCCCATAACCAGGCCGCGGTCAGTCGGATCTTGCCTCAGTTCTCAGTTAGCTGGATATCTTGATTCTGAACTCAAGCTTGAGCAGTACAGGACGTTAATAAGCTTGCTTAGAAAATCCTAGCTTTGAGAAGCAGGTCAGAATACCAGGATGTAAACCAAAGCACCTGAACTGATCCACATTGGCAGCATGAGAGGGGATTGAGCCTCAGGCATTTAGGAATATCAAAAAAGGTAAGCTTGAAGAGAAAACCTAGACACCTCACATGAGGGTCTGAAGCTGCTCTACACGACTACATATAAAGAAAGGCTGATGAACCATTTTTTTTTATAAAAAAAAATCACAAATGGACAGTTCTTTACTAAATATATCAATGATATATAAGGATAAATGATATATAGGGTTATATATGATTGTAATAAACATGTACAAGCAATGTAATAAAGCTGCCCCCTCTCCAAAATGGTAATTTTACAGGAGAAGGAAAAAAAATACTTTACATTTAATGCAAGTCAATGGAACCAGACGTCTTTCCAAGTCATCAATGGATGGTTCTTTAATAAATATATTAAGTATGATAATATATGATAGATGTAATATATATGCTTGTAATAAACATGTACAGAAATGTAATGAAGTTGTCGCATCTCCAAAACAGTAACTTTACAGGAGATGGAAAAAAAATACTTTACTTTGATTGTAAGTCATTGGAACCAGACGTCTTTCCTAGTCATCAGTGGATGGTTCTTATATATAGCAACTATATATATATATATATATATATATATATATATATATATATATATATATATATATATATATATATATATATATATATATATATATAAAGCTGGTGAAGCCAGTCACAGCATCATTGGGCAAAAGCGGGGTACAACATGGACAGTCTATGTTTATATATATATATATATATATATATATATATATATATATATATATATAATAAACATGTAAGTGCATAAGTGCAATGTGATTCATAATTCTCTATCTCAAAAGTACCTTTATAGAAAAAAACCCAAAAAACTTTACTTTCAACATAAGCCAATGGAACCAGACATCATTCATCCATTCATCATAAAACTTACACACAGCATAAAGAGCAACAGGCCTTTTCAGATTATGTCAAAAACTGAAAAGTCGTGATTAGGGATGCACCGATACCACTTTTTCCTTACCCATACCAATACCAATACCAACTTTCAGGTATCTGTCGATACAGAGTACCGAGTACCGATACCGATACTAACTCTGACTTAAATGCTCAATATATGGCTATAAATCCTGATATTTATAGGGTTCCACTTTTTATATGTTGTATTTGTTTATGTCTTATTCTGAATAAGATATAATAACCTTAAAAGAAAACCATTTACTGGTTGAGTAACTGCACATTAAAAAGTTTCAGAGCTATGAATAAATAAAAATTGCCTCAATGTAGAAACACGTGCAGTCATTTAGTCAATAAGTTTCATGGTGTTGGCGCTCTCTATTGCCGATACTGATATTGTGTGTAAGTGCCAGTATCGGTGCAACACTAGTCGTGATGTTTGGTTATGACAGTCAGCGAGCAGCATCTCCATAATTGTTTAATTTTAAATTTTCTTCATCTGAGCACGGCAGCTGTTTTTATTGAGAATCGTGCAATAGAAACACTCCAAACTTGCTTGGAATATAATATCTTGAGCAACATTTTTTGCCCTTTTCTGTTAACCTACTTACTATTTTTTAAGATACTTATTTTCTGTGCACAGTAATATCATTTATAATATTTTCAGTAAATTATACTAATATTTAGAATTTCTGCATAATTAAACAAAGCTGTTTCGATATGAAATGCTATATAGTAGAGGAACATACTGTGTGAGATGGTGACAAGAACCAGGAGTCTTTAATGCCTCTAAAAGCTGTAGTCACAAGTTCAAGTTTGAACACTCCCAGTCAAATGACTTGTTTTGTTTATTTTCTAAGGAAAGTAAGTTTACACGTCCTTTACAGGGAACAAACACAACAGGTAACAATGCACAGTATCTATTTATTGGCTTTATATTCTACTGTGCAAAAGTCTGGGGCACCTAAGCTGTGTTTTTAAAACCAGATCTGATTAGAACAGATGTAAATAATCATACATACAATACAAAATAACATGAATATGATGAAGAGAAGTAGATCATATCTTGAGCTCCAGTTTGAAGAACTAAGTGTAGTTCCAGATTTCTCCTGGACGCCCCAGACATTGTATGATGTATTCAGTTCCTTCAGCAGTAATCTTGATTTAGCTTAATGAAGTACTGAGCAGTCAAAGCAGGTATTAGATGAGAACTGATAATAATACTGGGAATACAAAGAGTTGTGTTTTGCTGAGCAAATTAAAGCTTCCTTTATATTTAAAATAGCTTTTTATATATAATCATGTCCCCAAGTGCCTAAAACTTTAGATAAAACGCACCGCAGCCCATATTAGGTGTATTATATAACTGTCTTAACATATGAATTTCAGTAAATGTGCATTTTTACTCAACCAAAGCAAACTTTTGTATACATCTATATTAAAAAACCAAGTTAACAAGGCATAAATTTGGAAAGAGTTTGTTGTTTATATCTATTTAAGGTGGAGAGATAACTGAAGGACATTGTAAGTCAAGATAGCACCCAAGGATCTGCCATTATTTCATATTTATGGTCATTCGCTGGTCATTGTGGTTAGTAAATACTGTGGCTAGTTTTGCATTACAGACGTTACTAGTTGATATGACCACCACTGTAAGGAAATCAGAGTATCAGAGTAAGTTTCCCATCAACCCATCGCTTGGAGTTTGTTTACATCTAACCTGCTGAAGTCTGCAGAACCTTTGAAAACCATAGCTACACATAGTCAAACATCCTGGAACCACACACCCAAAGCTAGAACATTAATTTTTTTAGAACTCATATGTCAGGCTGTCTATATCGTGCTCCTACCTGACGTGCAGAACGGCTTGGTTTCTCTCCGTCTGACCTTCACAGGTTACTGAGGTGTCAGCGGTAGCATCTCCACGCAGACAACAGGTCTATGCAAATCCACTCCTAAGCGAGCGATCCGCCCTTAACTGGCACGTCGCACACTTCCTCCTTCGCTGTCCACTCCACGGCGCCCACGCCGAGTTCCAGCCTTCTATCCATTCGCCAGCAGGTCAGCGTGAGCAGCTAAAAGCACACCAGCCTGCAGAAGAGAAATACTCAGCGTGGCTCAATCATCAAGTAGCAAAGAACTTGGAGCCTGGACCGAAGAGAAGGTGGAGGAGGAGGAGGCCTAACTGTAGGCCTTCACAGACAGACCAATTAGGTGGCTTTCCATAACACACCAGCCTCCTCTCCTATCACCGTAATAGCAGTCTATCTCCAACACCTATCTCAGATAAGGACTCTTTTCATAATGTCCACTTGTCTGAAGAGCTACTGTCCTCCTCTGTTTTTTCCTCCTGACCCGGCCAGCTTGATCTCGTTCCAGTACATGAAAAGACCTCGTGGTCCTTATCACTGCTTTTACACTCTCAACATTTACAAGTCGTCCCTACACCTCGTTCCAGAGTTACAGGCTTTAGCCTACATTCAAAGCCAAGGCCGCCCGGCTTCCTTCACAGCAGCACTCGCTCTCGCCCTGTGGCCTTCCATGCCATTTGCAAATCCTCTGCTCCTCTTGGCTTCATTTGCTTAGATATTAGGTCATGTTAAAAGCCTGTCGTCCTTGGAATTACCAGCAAATATTTACATATGTAAGCAAAGGTTGAAGTACTGAGGGGGGAGAAAAACACTAGAAGTTGCTGGACACGAGCACTAGATGTCAGTGTTCAATAGAAACTGCACAGTGGCAGCTTTTATTTATTTCATTTTTATTCCATTGGTATACAATGAGTTTATTAATAGTTATTAATTAGATAAGAACCCCTGAAAATCATGCATAAGCAGTTGCAACACATAAATAAGAAGGGCTGCCGTGACAGGGGCCTGTTGTACAGTGGACCCACGCTTGTTGAAGCACAGATTTGGATGTTTACTAATCTTACCTTCTTACTTTTCCATCAGTCCGTATTAATCCTGTCAGCTTCAATACACATTCATATTCATCAGATAGAAGAGCTCACGTTCAGCCTTTTCACTGATGTGCTTTAACTGCTTATTAATGCTTTGTAAAGTGTTTATGACCTAGCTAATAACCATTAATAAACTCATACAATTAATTACATTCATTAAATATTTAATAATTAGCCTTATCACAGCCCAGAATTGTAGTGGTGCCATATTTTTAATCATCACATTCAAAGAAACAGGCCTGTGATTAAACAAAGGTTTTGATACTCAGATTGTGATTAATCTCAGACTTTAATTAATCCAGGTTTAGATACTCAGACTGTGATTAATCTCAGTCTGTAATTAATTCAGGTTTAGATGCTCAGACTTTAATTAATCCAGGTTTAGATACTCAGACTGTGATTAATCTCAGACTGTAATTAATCCAGGTTTAGATGCTTAGACTTGAATTAATCCAGGTTTAGATACTCAGACTGTGATTAATCTCGGACTGTAATTAATTCAGGTTTAGATACTCAGACTGTGATTAATCTCAGTCTGTAATTAATTCAGGTTTAGATGCTCAGATTGTGATTAATCTCAGACTTTAATCAATCCAGGTTTAGATACTCAGACTGTGATTAATCTCAGTCTGTAATTAATTCAGGTTTAGATGCTCAGACTTTAATTAATCCAGGTTTAGATATTCAGACTGTGATTAATCTCGGACTGTAATTAATTTAGGTTTAGATGCTCAGACTTTAATTAATCCAGGTTTAGATATTCAGACTGTGATTAATCTCAGACGTTAATCAATCCAGGTTTAGATACTTAGACTGTGATTAATCTCAGCCTTTAATCAGTCCAGGTTTAGATACTTAGACTGTGATTAATCTCAGACTTTAATCAGTCCAGGTTTAGATACTCAGACTGCAATTAATCTCAGACTTTAATTAATCCAGGTTTAGATATTCAGATTGTGATTAATCTCAGACTTTAATCAATCCAGGTTTAGATACTCAGACTGTGATTAATCTCAGTCTGTAATTAATTCAGGTTTAGATGCTCAGATTGTGATTAATCTCAGACTTTAATTAATCCAGGTTTAGATACTCAGACTGTGATTAATCTCAGTCTGTCATTAATTCAGGTTTAGATACTCAGACTGTGATTAATCTCGGACTGTAATTAATTCAGGTTTAGATGCTCAGACTTTAATTAATCCAGGTTTAGATACTCAGACTGTGATTAATCTCAGACTGTAATTAATTCAGGTTTAGATACTCAGACTGTGATTAATCTCAGTCTGTAATTAATTCAGGTTTAGATGCTCAGACTGTGATTAATCTCGGACTGTAATTAATTCAGGTTTAGATGCTCAGACTTTAATTAATCCAGGTTTAAATACTCAGACTGTGATTAATCTCGGACTGTAATTAATTCAGGTTTAGATATTCAGACTTTAATCAGTCCAGGTTTAGATACTCAGCCTGTGATTAATCTCAGACTTTAATCAGTCCAGGTTTAGATACTCAGACTGTGATTAATCTCAGACGTTAATCAATCCAGGTTTAGATACTCAGACTGTGATTAATCTCAGACTTTAATCAGTCCAGGTTTAGATACTCAGACTGTAATTAATCTCATACTTTAATTAATCCACGTTTAGATACTCAGACTGTGATTCATCTCAGACTTTAATAAATTCTGGTTTATATACTCAGACTGTTTTTAATCCAGGTTTAGATACTTAGACTGTGATTAATCCGGGTTTAGATATTGAGACTGTGATTGATCCCAGTCTAAATACACAGACTGGTATTAATCCAAGTTTAGATACTCAGACTGTTATTGATCCAAGTTTAAATACTCAGGTTGTGATTAATCCAGGTTTAGATAATTAGATTGTTATTAATCCAGGTTTAGGCACTCAGGCTGTGTGTTGTGAACACATGCTACCATGGTTAGAGCAAACTAAAATACTAAAGCCTAGCCTGTCATGAAACCCTCAAAATAATAATTGCATTAATTATCGTGTGGTATAATATTTTTGAGTACTGTTTTGCCCCACATTTTAAAACTGTGGTTTATTACAAAACTATCATAAAACAATAACAACTTTAAGCTGCGTAACTATGATAAATAATTAACTTTTCTCTGGCGTGAACTCGATTTCTCTGGCATCAACTACGCGCCCTGATCCTCCGCAGCGTGTGTGTTTCGACTCTCCGCACTGTGTCGGGTGTAAATACGGAAGCGGGGCAGCAGTGGCGGCGCGTGTGTTGTGTTTGTGTGTGTTTGTGGATGTTTTCTTGTTTTAGATGCTCGTTTTTGGTCAGAATGTGCCGCTGATCTCTGTGACTTGCCTGGAGCGGCAGAAGTAGAGATGATCCCCATCCCGGTGGTGGTCTGTGTGCTGGGGAGCTGGTGTGCTGTGTATCTGCTGGACACAGCGCTGCGGGTAAAAACCGCGTTTTAACGGCTAAACAAACACTTTCTCACTTTTATTGTCCAAAATGTTCTTATAGATGCCAAGAAATAAGAGCCATAACCACCACAGAAGCTCAGTTTTGAGAATGGTTTGATTGTACTGCTAAATGGCTGACAGGAGTTTCAGATATTTCCTCAGTTCCACCTTAAATGGTGCGTTATTTACTGGTGTTATCGTAAAACTCAGACTCGCTATGAGTATGTTATCTGAAGTTAGCTTATTGAAATTAATGGTACTGCTAAATAGATGACATGAGTTTCAGATATTTCTTCATTCCACCTTAAATGGTGCGTTATTTACTGGTGTTATCGTAAAACTCAGACTCGCTATGAGTATTCTATCTGAAGTTAGCTTATTGAAATTAATGGTACTGCTAAATAGATGACATGAGTTTCAGATATTTCCTCAGTTCCACCTTAAATGGTGCGTTATTTACTGGTGTTACCGTAAAACTCAGCCTCGCTGTCAGTATTCTATCTGAAGTTAGCTTATTGAAATTGATGGTACTGCTAAATAGATGACATGAGTTTCAGATATTTCTTCATTCCACCTTAAATGGTGCGGCATTTACAGGTGTTACCGTAAAACTCAGACTCGCTATCAGTATTCTATCTGAAGTTAGCTTATTGGAATTGATTGTACTGCTAAATAGCTGACATGAGTTAGAGATATTTCTTTATTCCACCTTAAATGGTGCGGCATTTACTGGTGTTACGGTAAAACTCTGACTCGCTATCCGTATGTTATCTGAAGTTAGCTTCTTATTCGAATTGCCCGGTCCACCTTAAATGGTGCAGGTTTGATTGTACTGCTAAATAGATGACATGAGTTTCAGATATTTCCTCAGTTCCACCTTAAGTAGTGTGACATTTACTGGGGTTATCGCTGTCAGTATTCAGTATTCTATCTGAAGTTAGCTTATTGAAATTGATGGTACTGCTAAATAGATGACATGAGTTTCAGATATTTCTCCATTCCACCTTAAATGGTGCGTTATTTACTGGTGTTATCGTAAAACTCAGACTCGCTATCAGTATTCTATCTGAAGTTAGCTTATTGGAATTGATTGTACTGCTAAATAGCTGACATGAGTTAGAGATATTTCTTTATTCCACCTTAAATGGTGCGGCATTTACTGGTGTTACGGTAAAACTCTGACTCGCTATCCGTATGTTATCTGAAGTTAGCTTCTTATTCGAATTGCCCGGTCCACCTTAAATGGTGCAGGTTTGATTGTACTGCTAAATAGATGACATGAGTTTCAGATATTTCCTCAGTTCCACCTTAAGTAGTGTGACATTTACTGGGGTTATCGCTGTCAGTATTCAGTATTCTATCTGAAGTTAGCTTATTGAAATTGATGGTACTGCTAAATAGATGACATGAGTTTCAGATATTTCCTCAGTTCCACCTTAAATGGTGCGTTATTTACTGGTGTTATCGTAAAACTCAGACTCGCTATGAGTATGTTATCTGAAGTTAGCTTATTGGAATTGATTGTACTGCTAAATAGCTGACATGAGTTAGAGATAATGCTTTAGTCCACCTTAAATGGTGCGTTATTTACTGGTGTTATCGTAAAACTCAGACTCGCTATCAGTATTCTATCTAAAGTTAGCTTCTTATTCGAATTGCCCGTTCCACCTTAAATGGTGCAGGTTTGATTGTACTGCTAAATAGCTGACATGAGTTTCAGATATTTCCTCAGTTCCACCTTAAATGGTGCGGCTTTTACTCGTGTTACGGTAAAACTCAGACTCGCTATCAGTTTGCTATGTTAAGTTAGCTTCTTATTCGAATTCCACCTTAAATGTTGCAGCACCATTTAACTATTAACTGATGAAACATTTAAGGATTGAAGGGGCAATTCGAATATAAAGCTAAATCATCCACGTCTTACCTCAGGTTTACTCTTAATGCTAAACTTAAGGTTTAAGGTGGAATGGGAAAATGTGTGGAACTTAATTAGGGGGTGAATAATAAACTATTCCATGTCTGTCTTGTCTCTGACTGGCTGAAAGTTTCTCCTCTGCACTTTGGACTCAAACACAAATATCTGCTTGTTGTGTTTGTAACAAGTTAGAGCCAAAGTAAAGGGAACTTTTGGGTGACCACCCAAATGAATGAATGAATTAATCAGCTTTTTATTCAAACTTTCCGTTCCACCTTAAATAGACCCAAATCTCTGTATAGTCATAGTCACCAGTGCGCAGTACGTATTGAAGAAGCGTCTAGTGTAAGGGTTCTCCAGTAAAGATAGTGTTATACATCTGTATATATATATATATATATATATATCTGTATAGAACCTTGAACACTATTTGCATGCTTGGATCTTAGGTTTAACAGAAAAGTATTTTTTTATTGTTAGAGTTTCCTAAAACTGGGAGAACCCACGTAGAGTCATTCTCAGGAAGGTTCTATGTTGTATTGTGAATACAAGAGTGTACCAGAGTACAAATAGGTGCTGCTATATGTTTGTCTATGGTGTCTAAACACTTAGACTAATCAGAACACATGACTATCATACTAAATACACATGACTATCATACTAAATACACATGACTATCATACTAAATACACATGACTATCATACTAAATACACATGAATATCATACTAAATACACATGAATATCATACTAAATACAGTGTTTGTATCTTTACACAGCAGTCGTCTCTCTCGGTGAAGAGCTCCTATGAGTCGTGGCTTACTGCTAACGGCCTCTCGCTGTCGCCCTTCCACATCCGCTGGCACACCAGCCTCTTCAACCGCCTCTTTGCCAGATGTGCACATTTCAACCCCCACTTTCTTTACATATGGTATAGTACATGGACTTATAGTTCAGTGTGTCACTTCTGTAGCATGTCTGTCCTTAAAGTAAAGGGGAATATAAAAAATTCTGCATACTCATTCAGAGTAGTGTGATGGGAAATGGTTAATTATGGATAGATGATTTCTTTAGGGTTGGAATGTCTGCAACTTGATACAGCAGTTTTATTTACTATTCACAAACACCAGTAAACCTATATTTGAGTTTTCATATGTAATTTGTCTATAAAATCTGAAAAAATGCATTTTCTTTGAGGACAATTTTGTCTCACAGGGCTCTGCATGTGCTTTTCTTTACCATGAACAGATTTAAAAAGATATTTTATAAACCAAAACCTTCTCAAAACTATTCTAATTTTATTCCGTTACATGTGTAAAAAAAAAAAAGGCATAAAATACCTTAAGGGTCTTGTTAACTACCATACAGTCAACAATAGGTGTGTAAGAAAATATCGAATATTGGGATATTATGTTTTGTGATACTGTATCGATTCTCAAAAACACAGTATCGATACACAGATTCTTGGCGGACAGTGAATCATTGTGTGTTGTGTTTAAACCTCTGACCACTAGATGGCAGTGTTATTAATCAATTTTCAGCTCCACTCCAACATTAACAAGCAGCACAAGGGCGCAATGCTATTGTAATCATTGATGAACCTGTTCATACAGTGGTGTGTTTTAATAGTAGAATTTGAAAAATCTAATTATATCACTTTGCTTGCAGTATCGCAGTATATCACGGTATATTGAATCGTGACCGCTGTATCACGATATGTATCGTATTGTCAGGTTCTTGCCAACACACAGCCCTATTCACCACCACTGTGAACAGTTCTGATTGATGGTTTTCTCTAGAATAGGTTGTTTCATATTAAACCACTCTGAATGTGCATTTTAACAACTTCATTAAGCAAATTGGTGGCATTCCCCTTTCATAGGCTTGCTGCTGTTTTGGGATTCACAGTGAAATCAGACTCATACCTGTATCTGTTAGTCATTTCTTTAATGAGAGGCTGGCATCAGGTTGATGGTTACATGTGACAGAGTTACTGTGCTAAAGGCTTCTGGCTTTTATTACATGTTTATAAATGTACATGAAACGAGTAACACTCTAGCTTAATTGACAGGAGTGCTTAACTGGCCAAATTTCCAGTACAGTTACTGGAGAAGAAGAAGTGCAATAACACCAACAATGTAAAAGTTATTTATATTAATATTTTATGTTTGTGTTTTGTGTTTATAGCTCACACAAATAATATTTGAATCACCCGTTTGGTGGCTGTACTAAAGATCAGTTTTAAAACACACACACACATATATATAAATATGTGTGTGTGTGTGTGTATGTATATGTTATTGGCAAGAACCTAGCAATACAATACGTATCGTGATACAGCGATTCAATATATCACAATATATTGCAATTTTTCAAACCCCATTAAAACACACCACTATATGAGCAGGTTTACCAACCCTTACAATAGCATTGCGCCCTTGTGCTGCTTGTTAATGTTGGAGTGGAGTTGAAAATAGATTACAACACTGCCATCTAGTGGTCAGAGATTTAAACACAACACACAATGATTCACTGTCTGCCAGAAGTCTGTGTATGGATACTGTGTTTTTGAGAATTGATACAGTATCACTAAACATAATATCCCGATATTCAATATTTTGATATTTTCTTACACCCCTAGTATATGTGAACACAAACTATGACCCCATGTTCACAGAGCACTTTTATTAGCTCCTCTAATGTTTGTCTTGTATGGGATGATCTAATATTAGATGATATAAGGTGCGTGTTTGTGTGTGATGCAGGTTCAGTGCCGGGATGGTGTTTGGGGTCTTGGCCATGTTTGGCTCTGTAGTGCTTCTGAGCAGAACCCTGATGCAGACTCTGGCTCAGATGATGGCCGAGACCCCTGAGGGATCCCATGAGCAGGTGCTGCAGGTTGTGGTGAGTATAGATGAACTACCCAGACAAGAGCACCAGACTAACTAAACGTTACATTGATTTAACAGCCTTAAGCCTGGGGCTTACAGGCAGACAGTGAAGGCAAAGTTCTTCTGAAGAATAGCAGCCAGGACCACACTCCAAAGATTTAGAAGATGATGGGATGGTGTCTTTCAGAATTTCAGTGCATGTTACACACAGTCTTGCTTCGGTAGCTTATTGTTGGAGTTGTGGTTATTTCAAATATTCATATAAATTCAATGGTTCATCACACAAGCTCACACTTTGGGCTCTTCGGTCATCCCAAAGTTCACGGTGAGCCTTCCTGGCTTTGGACCCCTACGCCCAGCAATTGCCAAATACAGTAGTTCTACCTGCTGCTGATACTCCCTGCACTCGGTTGGATAAGGTGCGGTGTCATATCTAATAGTGTCAAGTTTGTTTTCCAGCGTTTGACTCAGATCCAAAGTCATTGCTCTATCATAAACTAATATTTATGACAATTATGATCTATAGCTGCTCAATCATTCTCTCTGTACTGGTGAGATCAGACATGTGTCTTAATTGCTGCTGTTTTGGTCCAGAAGAGGAGGTGTAGCTGTTTCGTCTGCATAAAAACCACTTAAAAAGGAGTAGCCCAACAAAAAATATAATTTTCAGAATTTTCCCAACAATTCAAACATGGTTAGTCAATCAAGACATATTCTGGGTTTGAAGTTTCTTCTTAATCTTAGCAGCTAATTTAAATAACAGCTTGCTTGAATTATCACACACTTGCCTCAAACAGTGTCAGAGTGATCTTAACTAGAGATGGAAGGATCGATCGGCCATGTATCGGTATTGGCCAATTTTTAATAAAAATATGTGATATGTCTCTAATTTAGCTGATTGATAACGTTAAACAAATGAGCCTAATTTGTGTATTTCCAGCTAGCGTTTCATCCAGGAGGAGGAGCCCTCTGGCCAGCTCCCTGCAATTCCTATCTGAACCACTAGGTGGAAATACACACCCTTTCATTTTCCACAGACTGACTAAAGCAGCGGCCTCACGAGAACAGTTTAAGCGTTCACCGCATGTGCGAATAGAAAACATCGTCCGTCTGGCAGTTTGTTACCGTATGTGACTCAGACTCATCCAGGGCTGCTTGTAATATCTGTAAAATTAGTAACATCAGCGTCTCTCACGGAGAACCAAGACAAAGACATTTAAAACACTAATCTGATACACACTTCAGAGACACCACACAGCTGAATACAGAGAGTATCAGTAAACAGCAGAGCTACACACACAGCTAACACAAAACAAACAACCCAGAACACCATACAGACCAGATCTGACCGGTACGAACAGAACAGCAGCAGAAACAGCCAGAGAGCTAAAGAACCACAGCCAGAGTGATTGAGTTTAGAGTTCTAGATAAGCAGCTCTTCTCGGCTGTAGAAGACGTTCATTCTGCTGCTTAATGTTCCACCTGGATCTACGCTCTGCTGTTCCTAGTAGAGATACTTTTCAGATGTGGCTCTTCCGGAGCTGAATCAAGCAGTTTACTCCCACATAGACCAACTTCTAATTTAGTTAAATATATTATACTGTTTCATATGAGCTCGTTAAAAATGGTAATAAACCAGTTTAGACCATGTTTCATGACTTGGTTGCGCTAATAATATATAGCCCTGCTGTGTCATATAGTCCCTCCCTTGATCGGCGATCGGAATCGGCCTCAAAAACGCTGATCGGTCCATCTCTCATCTTAGCCCTTTGATGCACAAGCTAAACAAACCTCTTCTAATGCACAACATGAGGTCAAACTGGCCCTGTATTCATTTCCTTTGTTATTGTATGTACTGCTGAGCATCTCTTTGGTAATTCTTGTTTTGGATTCTCTTAAATCATTATTTAAATTCTTGTTTATTTACTTCATGAACAAAAACAGCCTAAATATGTTCCTGACTGCAAATGTTTACAGATGTCAACAGTTCCTATCAAATTCAATATTAAACACATAAGGGTTCATTCTGACCCCTTTTGTGTGTGTTAGAAACCAGTGATACAAAGCTTTTTATTAAAAACAAATACATAATAAAACTGAAATCAGGATTTCTGATGATCAGACACAAGTAAACTGAGGAATTCATGGGAGCTTAAATAATATTTATTCTAAAAAATATAGAAAATCAGATCTCAGTCGGGTCTCTTTTGACCCAGGATGTGCATTAAAGGGTTAAATAGATGTGTTAAGACTAAACCAGTGCATTTTCTATGAACAGCTTACCCTACAGTGTCTGAAGCCACATATACAGCCACATACTAGTCGATTACAATCAAGTTTTTTGCTGAACTCTTCTTTTATGCGAGAGCTGCTGTAAGAACGTACCTAGTGTTCATTTGTATTTCGTATCACCTGAAGATCAGCGATCACCTTAAGCCGGTCTAGTGCATCGCTTTGCATGAGTTAACCTTTTTATCCTGCTGCTCTGTGTTCTGTGTGCTTCTTTGTTCAGCTCACACACGTGAGTCATATCTTGCCTGTGATTTCTGTCCATGGCCAGGTGCCTGGTGTGAATCTCCCCGTCAGCCAGCTGGCCTACTTCTTTGTTGCTATTCTGGTCAGTGGGCTCATACATGAGTTTGGCCATGGGGTGGCAGCACTGAGGTAAGAGTGTATTGAATTGGGATTCCTCACAAAGCACAAACACCATCATGCATTTCAGGCTGGTCCAGTGTTTCCCCAACATCCAATCCAGCACTGAGGAGTACCAGTTCTCTTCTCAGTTCTTATTTAGCAGTGGTCAGGTTCAGATTATCCTCTTACTAAATGCTGTTGCACCACTAATCCTTAAGTCAGGCTTTAATTAGTATAACGTATTCATATATGCATGGGGAACAACATTAATATGCAGTTCATCTATGAATGGACCAATAGAAATGCTCCAAAATGGCTTGGAAATCATTCTGGTTCCACTGACTTACATTAAAGTTGGAGATGCTTGTTTCTTTGTTCTTCAGGGACGATATGTAAACGTGCTGAATTCACTGTTATCATATTTACATATACCTGGAAACACAGCTACGGAATAAATAAACATATAAAAGCTCAGTGTCCGCAGTAGCCAACAACCTGACTTGGTGTCCATTTCCTGTTGTCCACAGGGAGCAGGTGAGGCTGAACGGCTTCGGAATGTTTATGTTTGTAATCTATCCGGGCGCGTTCGTGGACCTCTTCACCACTCACCTGAACCTCATCTCACCTGTGCAGCAGCTGCGTATATTCTGTGCTGGTATGTACGTGCAGTCATCATGCAGTCATTTCATAGAGTTGCCACTAGATGGGGCCATAGGTTCTTGCTGTGACTATTAGCTATACAGGTATATTTAAGAGTTTAAGCACCCCTGATGTGTGTGTGTGTGTGTGTGTGTGTGTGTGTGTGTGTGTGTGTGTGTGTGTATATATATATATATATATATATACTACTGCTTAAAAGTTTGGGATCACTTTAGAATTTCTTTTCATGTAATTCACAAACAATATTTCACAATTAATGTAAGTGTATCAGATGATTTTTAAAGAATAAAAATGTTTGTATTAAAGTCTATTTGTGTATAAAGGCTTATTTTACATATAGTCCTATTATCAGTAATTCTCAGTCCTCTGTCTAAATCTCCTGGTACGACCACCAATCCAAGTTAAGGAAGTTATTGGACTAATTGGTTGTTAGGACACTCTTGCTCGATTGTGATGCACAGCTGAAAAACATTCTACTAATAAGTGAGTATAAAAGGGAACAACATTCTAGGTTAGTTTAGTATCTGAAGATCAGCAGTTGATGTCTTGCTGACCGACTCACAATGACCAGAAAGAAACAACTTTCTTTAGAGACCCGTCAGTCCATTGTTGTGTTAAGAAAGAAGATACTCCATTAAAACAAGAACATTTCACTGTGATCCCAAACCTTTGAGCAGTAGTATATATATATATATATATGTATGTATGTATGTATGTGTGTGTGTGTGTGTGTGTGTGTGTGTGTGTGTGTGTGTCATCACCTCAGTATGTTAAATTCAGCAACTGTGCATTAATTAATTAAGATGTGTTAATAAAGTGTGTTTAGATCAGGGGTGTTTAATTAGAGTCAGTAAGGTCCAGTTAGAGGAGATCTCCTCAGGCCGGTCCGGACCCTCATCATCTCTATCGTGTGTTCTGATTCAGTGGTGTATCCTGTTTACTGAAGTAGTCTAGTATCAGCATCTTATACCATCAACTACTGAAACACCAACACACCACACATACCGTTCAGTATATTTCAGTATATTTACTGTTTAAATGCTGAAGTTAATAAATGCTTTCTTCATCACTTTAAGTAAAAACAGGGGCTACATTTAAAATGTTTTTGATAAAAGTGCCTCATAAAGTGTTTATTTATAATAAAAAGTAAATAAAATGTTTAGTCTTGTTTACTGAGTTTCACATCTTAACAGTTTATCTCTCTCTTGTATTCCTCCACACTTTCTCTTGTTCAGTGAGAGAAGTGAGCTCTTGGTTGTCCAGCCAGGACTTTAAATCTGGGTTGAAACTGTGTTAGGATCGTTCTCACACACACATATGAGATATCCAGTTCTCTGTCTCAGTCCATTCCTGGTTAAAAAGTTGTTTTCCATCGCCGACTTTTAATTTTTTAGAGCACGCCGTCTTGCTTGCTTTATTCTCCGACCGCTGCTTCTCGCCTATGTGCGTGCCGCATTACAGAATCTGCACAGATCTGATTGGCTGAGGAGCACGTTTGGTGATTTTACTATGCACGTGGTTGGTCTGTGAGTTTACTGAACCGCAAAGTCTGTATATCTTAAAGACAAGAAAAGCTCCGACTCTTAAAATAAACACAGAATTAAATGGTTCTCAATAGATTATCGGTTTTAGTCCACATTGGACAACGTCTGGGTCCAAACGTTGGTGTTTCAGTAGCTGATGGTATAGGATGCTGATACTAGGCTACTCCAGTAAACAGGATACACCACTGAATCAGAACACGTTAGAAACGATGCTGGTCCAGACTGGCCTGAGGAGATCTCCTCTAATTGGACAGTACTGACTTTAATTAAACACACACACACACACACATATATATATATATATATATATATATATATATACCACTCAATAGTTTGGGATCACAGTGAAATGTTCTTGTTTTAATGGAGTATCTTCTTCCTTAACACAACAATGGACTGACGGGTCTCTAAAGAAAGTTGTTTCTTTCTGGTCATTGTGAGTCGGTCAGCAAGCCATCAACTGCTGATCTTCAGATACTAAACTAACCTAGAATGTTGTTCCCTTTTATACTCACTTATTAGTAGAATGTTTTTCAGCTGTGCATCAGTGACCTCTGGTTTAGAGGATGTGTCCACATTTCCATACGACTGTATGTAGTATATGTGCAGTGTAAGCAGTGTAGGAAACTCAACCCCTAAAATTTCCATCATCTGACTAAGACTTTGTCCTGTGTGCAGGTGTTTGGCACAACTTCATGCTGTGTGTGGTTGCTGTGTGCTTCCTCCTCCTGCTGCCCGTCCTCCTCTTCCCTTTCTACTACACTGGAGCGGGAGCACTGGTCACTGAGGTTGTGGAGGTCAGTACGAGTGCTATCTCGTCTAACTGTCCTCCTGTGTTAAACAGCAGCAGCTCACATCTTCATCTACCGCTACTCCTTAGCAGTCCACGCACATCACGTTTCTGGTGTCTCTTGCCGTAGGGCTCTCCGTCGAGTGGTCCTCGTGGACTATTTCTTGGAGATTTGGTCACCCATTTGGAGGACTGCGGTGTGAAGGGGGTGGAGGACTGGCACTCCTGCATCCACCAGCTCGCCCAGCAGCCTCAGAGCGGCTACTGCGTCCCCAGCGCCACCCTGCAGCTCAACCGTGCAGCCGGCAGAGGTACGGATAATAGATAATAAGCCGGTTCATGTGTATTTGCTGTGATGGGGCAGCCGTGGGCTGGAGGGGACCAGCTTTGTGACTGGAGGCTCGCTGGTTTGATCCCCTGAACCAACAGAACACGACAGAAGTGCCCTTGAGCAAGACACCCAACCCCCAGCTGCTCTCTGGGTGCTGTGGATAGGGCTGCCTACTGCCCTGGGCAAGCGTGCTCACTGCCCCCTAGTGTTTGTATGTGTGTGTGTGTTCACTAAAGGTCTGTACATTTTTTTTCTTCTCTTTGTAGCATACAAGCGTCTTGATGGGACGATGGAGTGTTGCAGCAACAGCAGCCTGACTGATCTCTGCTTTGCGTACAGCAATAACCTGGAGAGCAAGCTGGTAAGTCAGTACTCGCTCACCCTCTCATAGGACAGCAGGGTTCTTTGTCATGCTTTATTCAGACGTCTCTCTGTCCCAGTTCGCCTGCCTGCCGGCTAGAAAGACCATCCAAGCGAGCCGTACGTGTCGCACCAACGCAGACTGCCAGACCGACTTCAGCCCCAGCCTGTGTGTGATCCCCTCGCTGGAGAACCAGACGCGGCTGATACGGGTCAAGCACGCGCCCCAGCCAGACATGCTGTTCGTGGGCTACCCCTCGCACCTGCAGTTCTCAGGTCTGCCCCCTGTTTAACCTCTTAGACTCTAAAGATAAAGATCTCTACGTAGGGCCCAATGTTCAGTTCCTCATTATTTCTACCGCATAATAATTTCATATGGTGATATTAGTTGCTAGTGGTGACGCATGACTGTACAAGCTAGGCCTTCACTTTGGGCTCATACAGCACTCAACCCCTAGTAGTGAGTTGAGGTTGAGCTACATAGACATTTGAGTTCCATGTGTTCTATTTGATTGTAGTCACAGTAACGTATCTAGAACTTCCAGAAATGTTGATGTTGTTGCTGGTTAATCTAGTCCTGAAGGCCTAACCAAGAAGACTGAGTGTGGATTTTAAGCAGGACCTAAGAACTGCTACCCATGTTACAGCAGTAATGGTGTTTTGTCCTCGGTAGTGAGTCTGACCAACTTTGTACCTCGGCTGAGCTTCCTGCACCTGGACCTGCCCGTGATGCTGGAGACGCTGAGCAAGTATCCTTTACCCTGCCTGCACATATGCAGCCTCCCACCTGCCTCCCACCCAACCAGCTGACTGATACAGTGTTACAGAGGGTGCGTCCTAAATCGGCTACTTGTCTACCACTCAGTAGTGAAATCAGTAGGCGAGCACGGCTAGTATGTCTGAATACTCAGTAGTGAAATCAGTAGGCGAGCGTGGCTAGTATGTCTGAATACTCAGTAGTAAATCAGTAGGCGAGTGTGGCTAGTATGTCTGAATACTCAGTAGTAAATCAGTAGGCGAGCGCGGCTAGTATGTCTGAATACTCAGTAGTAAATCAGTAGGCGAGCGTGGCTAGTATGTCTGAATACTCAGTAGTAAATCAGTAGGCGAGCGCGGCTAGTATGTCTGAATACTCAGTAGTGAATCAGTAGGCGAGCGTGGCTAGTATGTCTGAATACTCAGTAGTGTAATCAGTAGGCGAGCGTGGCTAGTATGTCTGAATATTCAATAGTGAAATCAGTAGGCGAGCGTGGCTAGTATGTCTGAATACTCAGTAATGTAATCAGTAGGCGAGTGTGGCTAGTATGTCTGAATACTCAGTAGTGAAATCAGTAGGCGAGCGTGGCTAGTATGTCTGAATACTCAGTAGTGAAATCAGTAGGCGAGCGCAGCTAGTATGTCTGAATATTCAGTAGTGAAATCAGTAGGCGAGCGTGGCTAGTATGTCTGAATACTCAGTAATGTAATCAGTAGGCGAGCGTGGCTAGTATGTCTGAATACTCAGTAGTGAAATCAGTAGGCGAGAGCAGCTAGTATGTCTGAATATTCAGTAGTGAAATCAGTAGGCGAGCGCGGCTAGTATGTCTGAATATTCAGTAGTGAAATCAGTAGGCGAGCGCGGCTAGTATGTCTGAATACTCAGTAGTAAATCAGTAGGCGAGCGCGGCTAGTATGTCTGAATATTCAGTAGTGAAATCAGTAGGCGAGCGTGGCTAGTATGTCTGAATACTTAGTAGTAAATCAGTAGGCGAGCGCGGCTAGTATGTCTGAATACTCAGTAGTAAATCAGTAGGCGAGCGCAGCTAGTATGTCTGAATACTCAGTAGTAAATCAGTAGGCGAGCGCGGCTAGTATGTCTGAATATTCAGTAGTGAAATCAGTAGGCGAGCGCGGCTAGTATGTCTGAATACTTAGTAGTAAATCAGTAGGCGAGTGTGGCTAGTATGTCTGAATACTCAGTAATGTAATCAGTAGGCGAGTGTGGCTAGTATGTCTGAATACTCAGTAGTGAAATCAGTAGGCGAGTGTGGCTAGTATGTCTGAATACTCAGTAGTGAAATCAGTAGGCGAGTGTGGCTAGTATGTCTGAATACTCAGTAATGTAATCAGTAGGCGAGCGTGGCTAGTATGTCTGAATACTCAGTAGTAAATCAGTAGGCGAACGCGGCTAGTATGTCTGAATACTCAGTAGTGAAATCAGTAGGCGAGTGTGGCTAGTATGTCTGAATACTCAGTAGTGAAATCAGTAGGTGAGCGCGGCTAGTATGTCTGAATATTCAGTAGTAAATCAGTAGGCGAGCGCGGCTAGTATGTCTGAATACTCAGTAGTGAAATTAGTAGGCGAGCGTGGCTAGTATGTCTGAATACTCAGTAGTGAAATCAGTAGGCAACCGCGGCTAGTATGTCTGAATACTCAGTGGTGAATTCAGTAGGTGACCGCGGCTAGTATGTCTGAATATTCAGTAGTAAATCAGTAGGCGAGCGTGGCTAGTATGTCTGAATACTCAGTAGTGAAATTAGTAGGCGAGCGCGGCTAGTACGTCTGAATACTCAGTAGTGAAATCAGTAGGCGAGCGTGGCTAGTATGTCTGAATACTCAGTAGTGATATCAGTAGGCGAGCGCGGCTAGTATGTCTGAATACTCAGTAGTGAAATCAGTAGGCGAGTGCGGCTAGTATGTCTGAATATTCAGTAGTGAAATCAGTAGGCGAGCGTGGCTAGTATGTCTGAATACTCAGTAGTAAATCAGTAGGCGAGCGCGGCTAGTATGTCTGAATACTCAGTAGTGAAATCAGTAGGCAAGCGCGGCTAGTATGTCTGAATACTCAGTAGTGAAATCAGTAGGCGAGTGCGGCTAGTATGTCTGAATATTCAGTAGTGAAATCAGTAGGCGAGCGTGGCTAGTATGTCTGAATACTCAGTAGTGAAATCAGTAGGCAAGCGCGGCTAGTATGTCTGAATACTCAGTAGTGAAATCAGTAGGCAAGCGCGGCTAGTATGTCTGAATACTCAGTAGTAAATCAGTAGGCAAGCGCGGCTAGTATGTCTGAATACTCAGTAGTAAATCAGTAGACGAGCGTGGCTAGTATGTCTGAATACTCAGTAGTGAAATCAGTAGGCAAGCGCGGCTAGTATGTCTGAATACTCAGTAGTAAATCAGTAGGAGAGCGCGGCTAGTATGTCTGAATACTCAGTAGTAAATCAGTAGGCAAGCGCGGCTAGTATGTCTGAATACTCAGTAGTAAATCAGTAGGCAAGCGTGGCTATTATGTCTGAATACTCAGTAGTGAAATCAGTAGGCGAGCGTGGCTAGTATGTCTGAATATTCAGTAGTGAAATCAGTAGGCGAGCGTGGATAGTATGTCTGAATACTCAGTAGTAAATCAGTAGGCAAGCGCGGCTAGTATGTCTGAATACTCAGTAGTAAATCAGTAGGCAAGCGCGGCTAGTATGTCTGAATACTCAGTAGTAAATCAGTAGACGAGCGTGGCTAGTATGTCTGAATACTCAGTAGTGAAATCAGTTGGCGAGCGCGGCTAGTATGTCTGAATACTCAGTAGTAAATCAGTAGGAGAGCGCGGCTAGTATGTCTGAATACTCAGTAGTAAATCAGTAGGCAAGCGCGGCTAGTATGTCTGAATACTCAGTAGTAAATCAGTAGGCAAGCGTGGCTATTATGTCTGAATACTCAGTAGTGAAATCAGTAGGCAAGCGCGGCTAGTATGTCTGAATACTCAGTAGTAAATCAGTAGGCGAGCGTGGCTAGTATGTCTGAATACTCAGTAGTGAAATCAGTAGGCGAGCGTGGCTAGTATGTCTGAATACTCAGTAGTAAATCAGTAGACGAGCGTGGCTAGTATGTCTGAATACTCAGTAGTAAATCAGTAGACGAGCGTGGCTAGTATGTCTGAATACTCAGTAGTGAAATCAGTAGGCAAGCGCGGCTAGTATGTCTGAATACTCAGTAGTAAATCAGTAGGAGAGCGCGGCTAGTATGTCTGAATACTCAGTAGTAAATCAGTAGGCAAGCGCGGCTAGTATGTCTGAATACTCAGTAGTAAATCAGTAGGCAAGCGTGGCTATTATGTCTGAATACTCAGTAGTGAAATCAGTAGGCAAGCGCGGCTAGTATGTCTGAATACTCAGTAGTAAATCAGTAGGCGAGCGTGGCTAGTATGTCTGAATACTCAGTAGTGAAATCAGTAGGCGAGCGTGGCTAGTATGTCTGAATACTCAGTAGTGAAATCAGTAGGTGAGCGCGGCTAGTATGTCTGAATATTCAGTAGTAAATCAGTAGGCGAGCGCGGCTAGTATGTCTGAATACTCAGTAGTAAATCAGTAGGCGAGCGTGGCTAGTATGTCTGAATACTCAGTAGTGAAATCAGTAGGCGAGTGCGGCTAGTATGTCTGAATATTCAGTAGTGAAATCAGTAGGCGAGCGCGGCTAGTACGTCTGAATATTCAGTAGTAAATCAGTAGGCGAGCGCGGCTAGTATGTCTGAATACTCAGTAGTGAAATCAGTAGGCAAGCGCGGCTAGTATGTCTGAATACTCAGTAGTGAAATCAGTAGGCGAGCGCGGCTAGTATGTCTGAATATTCAGTAGTGAAATCAGTAGGCGAGCGTGGCTAGTATGTCTGAATACTCAGTAGTGAAATCAGTAGGCAAGCGCGGCTAGTATGTCTGAATACTCAGTAGTGAAATCAGTAGGCAAGCGCGGCTAGTATGTCTGAATACTCAGTAGTAAATCAGTAGGCAAGCGCGGCTAGTATGTCTGAATACTCAGTAGTAAATCAGTAGGCAAGCGCGGCTAGTATGTCTGAATACTCAGTAGTAAATCAGTAGACGAGCGTGGCTAGTATGTCTGAATACTCAGTAGTGAAATCAGTAGGCAAGCGCGGCTAGTATGTCTGAATACTCAGTAGTAAATCAGTAGGAGAGCGCGGCTAGTATGTCTGAATACTCAGTAGTAAATCAGTAGGCAAGCGCGGCTAGTATGTCTGAATACTCAGTAGTGAAATCAGTAGGCGAGCGTGGCTAGTATGTCTGAATACTCAGTAGTAAACCAGTAGGCGAGCGCGGCTAGTATGTCTGAATACTCAGTAGTGAAATCAGTAGGCGAGTGCGGCTAGTATGTCTGAATATTCAGTAGTAAATCAGTAGGCGAGCGTGGCTAGTATGTCTGAATACTCAGTAGTAAACCAGTAGGCGAGCGTGGCTAGTATGTCTGAATACTCAGTAGTGAAACCAGTAGGCGAGTGTGGCTAGTGTGGTTCCCGGATGACCTCCTGAATCAGTAGCTATTTATATGTAGGTGAACACAGCACACTGTGTATCCCATGATTCACCTGGAGCCGCGGATGAATTCAGAGTGGAGTAAATAAACAGTGAAAGCTGAACGTGGGCTGTGTGGACGTAGCTACTGCTAGTGAACTGCCGCTACAGGAGTTAGCGCTACTGCTGAGATAAACAATGATTACATTCCTCCTGTTTCATCTTCTCTGATCTACAGCTCGACACCGTCTGATACATAATCAGATAAAAACTCAGATCAGAGTCACTAAAATATCTAAATCTGTCAGTAAACGAGCTTTTAAATGAATAGCAGGACTTTTACGGTGGTGGTCTGACGTCTTGCGTCACAGGACGCTGATAATATGGTGGACGTAGTACACCCGAGCTTGTGTAGCTACTAAACCTCACCTACTGAAATTACCTACTAGTCGCTCAAGCAGTACGTACTGACTCTAATCTAGTACCTACTGACTAGTAGGCGATTTCAGACGCACCCATAGTCATTTCCATGATGTGTTCATCCCTGCTGTAGAAACATGATTTGATTGCGATCCTTCAGTAAACAGGGCATCAGTATCTCAATTCTCACCACAATTCATTCAGAATTAACTCAGAATTATTCAATTATTCAATGTATTCAGTCATGGAATATTATATTATAGTCAGTTCTAACATTCTATAATCAATGCTGCTGAATCATCAGCTTTGTGTCCCACCCTTGAGGTTTATTCATCTTTAAGATGCACTACTGTGAAAAAGTCTGAGAAACCTAAGCTGATAGTTTAAAACCTTTGATATTATAAGTGTATGTTTACTAGTAAGAGCAGCAGATCTGATTAGAACAGATGTAAATAATCATACATACAATACAAAGTAACATGAATATGTTATTGTGAGAGAAGTAGATCAGATCTTGATCCAGTTTGAAGAACAAAGTTAGGTTCCAGATTTCTCCTGGACGCCCCAGACATTGTATGAATGTGTTCAGTTCCTTCAGCAGTAATCTTGATTTAGCTTAATGAAGTACTGAGCAGTCAAAGCAGGTATTAGATGAGAACTGTAGATAATACTGGGTTGTTTCCACAAGGAGAAGCTTGGAAAGGGTTAAATAAACACACTGACGTATGGAAATGTATGAATATTAGTACAGTAGTGTACTTCCAGTGTTTCCAGTGTTTTTCTAGTGGTGGGATATTGTATAATTATATTATATTTTAATATAAATGTTGTAGCCCCTTGTTTTCTGCGGTCGGACTCCTTGTTGTCTCTCGGTCTTCATACTAATGCACAGAAATGCTTTTGTGGCCCACGTGTTGCTGATCAAACCTCTTCATATGCTCACATCCTTGACCGTTGCTGTTCTGAGGTACCTGGTGTCGTTGTCCGGTGCGCTGGCGGTGGTGAACGCGGTGCCCTGCTTCGCTCTGGACGGACAGTGGATGCTGACCGCCTTCCTGGAAGCCACTCTGTGCTCACTGATTCCAGAGAAGAGCAACCGGGAGCTGCTGGGCTTCTTCATCCTGCTGGGGGGCAGCGCTCTGTTAGCCGCTAACGTGGCTCTGGGCTTGTGGATGGTCACAGCCCGGTAACAGACGGCGGCCTCCTCCGAACGGAGGGGAGAGGTTTTTTTTTTTTTGGTTGTTTTATAATTTTCTTTGAAGGACAGATGAAGCACTGAGCAGCCGGAGAGCAAAGACTAGAGTTCCCAGGTCAGCTTGGTGGGCTGTGATTGGAGCAGCTGTGAGGGGGAGACATGCTGGATGTGTTTGAAAGATTAGAGACTCTCTAGTGCACCGTGACCTCCAACCCAGTGCCTGTGAAGAGGACCCCTCTCGACCACCCATGCTGTTCTTTCTCACTGGAAAAGCTATATACATTAATTTTATCCAATTTTTTTTCTTTTTTTTCTCTTTTTTTCACGTTCTTACTTCCCCGTAATGCATTTGCCACTGCGTCCGTTCCCAGCGTGTTGGGGTTTTACTATACGTTACTGTGTAAGATTAATCCGATCCGATGATCCTGAACATACTACATTTGTCTGAATATCATTTTATGTCCTGACTTTATCTGGCAATATGATGTGTGTTTAATTTATCAATTTTTTTTTGTTTTGTTATCTTTCTAAACCAGCCTGATATAAACTTGACTTTCAGGGGTTGCCTGTTTGTTTGTTTGTTTGTAACTATAAAAAAATGACACTGATTTTATTAAAAATAGTACAAACCGGATTTCAAAAAAGTTGGGACACTAAAGAAATTGTGAATAAAAACTGAATGCAATGATGTGGAGGTGCCAACATCTAATAATTTATTCAGAATAGAACACAAATCACAGATCAAAAGTTTAAACTGAGAGAATGTATCATTTTAAGGGAAAAATATGTTGTTTCAAAATTTCATGCCATCAACAAATCCCAAAAAAGTTGGGACAAGGCCATTTTTACCAATGTGTGGCATCCCCCCTTCTTCTTACAACACTCTGGGGACAGAGGAGACCAGGTTCTCAAGTTTAGAAATAGGAATGCTCTCCCATTCATGTCAATACAGGCCTCTAACTGTTCAATCGTCTCGGGCCTTCTTTGTCGCACCTTCCTCTTTATGATGCACCAAATGTTCTCTACAGGTGAAAGATCTGGACTGCAGGCTGGCCATCTCAGTACCCGGATCCTTCTCCTACGTAGCCATGATGTTGTGAGTGCTGCAGAATGTGGTCTGGCATTGTCTTGTTGAGAAGTGCAGGGTCTTCCCTGAAAGAGAGGACGTCTAGATGGGAGCACAGCGATTGTTCCAGATTCTCGGAATCTTTTGATGATGTTATGCACAGTTGATGATGAGAACTTAAAAGTCTTTGCTATTTTACGCTGGGTACCACCAGTCTGGTATTGCTGCACTATCTTTCTGCACAACAATGGTGGAATTGGTGATCCTCTTACCATCTTGGCTTCAAAGAGACACAGTCAATCATGTTGTCAATTGACCTAATTAGTGTTAATTGGTCTTCCAGCTGTTCGTTATATGCTCAATTTCCTTTTTCCAGCCACTTATTGCTACTTGTCCCAACTTTTTGGGGATTTTTTGACGCCATGAAATTTTAAAACAATATATTTTTCCCTTAAAATGATACATTCTCTCAGTTCTAAACTGTTGATCTGTGATTTGTGTTCTATTCTGAATAAAAATATTAGATGTTGGCACCTCCACATCATTGCATTCAGTTTTTATTCACTATTTGTTTAGTGTCCCAACTTTTTTGGAATCCGGTTTGTAATAACAAATCAACAAGCACTTGCTTGACATAGCAGATATTTATCCAAACTTGGCTTATTCAGTGGTTTATTCAAGTAGGGTTAGTCGTAAACAGATGTTACACTATATTGCAATAAGTATTTGTTCCACTGTCTTTACACGCATATTAACTTGAGTGACGTCCCATTCTTAATGCATAGGGTTTAATATGATGTCGGCCCAACCTTTGCAGCTATAACAGCTTCAGCTCTTCTGGGAAGGATCTCCATACGGTTTAGGAGAGTGTTTATGGTAATTAGATTAGATTAGATTAAACTTTATTGTCATTGTGCTGAGTACAGGTACAAAGCCCATGAAATGCACTTAGCATCCAACCAGAAGAGCAAAATACATTATTATTATTTACAAAAAGTGCAAAACAGACTAACAATTTGAGGTTATGGTACATGTGGTGGTATATAAATAAATACATAGAATGTAAATTACTATACATACGTATATACAGTAAGGAGTGAAATGCAAAGATTGCACAGAGCAGTCTACAGTGGTGTGAAAAAGTGTTTGCCCCCTTCCTGATGTTTGTCACACTTAAGTGTTTTGGAACATCAAACCAATTTAAATATTAGTCAAAGACAACACAAGTAAACAAAATGCTATTTTTAAATGGTGTTTATTATTAAGGGAGAAAAAAATCCAAACCTACATGGCCCTGTGTGAAAAAGTGATTGCCCCCTTGTTAAAATATACTGTCACTGTAGTTTCTGACACCTAAGTACACTGTCTCTAGCCACACCTGTTCTCAATCAAGACATCACTTAAATAGGACCTGCCTGACAAAGTGAAGTCCACCAAAAGATGTGAAAAAGTGATTGCCCCCTAAACCTAATAGCTGGTCGGGCAACAACTGCAACCAAGCGTTTGTGATAACTTGCAGTGAGTCTTCTACAGCGTTGTGGAGGAGTTTTGGCCCACTGAGCTTTGCAGAATTGTTGTAATTCACATTGGAGGGTTTTTGAGCATGAACTGCCTTTTTAAGGTCATGCCATGGCATCTCAATCGGATTCAGGTCAGGACTTTGACTAGGCCACTCCAAAGTCTTTATTTTGTTTTTCTTCAGCCATTCAGAGGTGGACTTGTGTTTTGGACCATTGTTCTGCTGCAGAACCCAAATTCGTTTCAGCTTGAGGTCACAAACAGATGGCCGGACATTCTCCTTCAGGATCTTTTGGTAGACAGCAGAATTCATAGTTCCATTTATCACAGCAAGTCTTCCAGGCCCTGATGCAGCAAAACAGCCCCAGACCATCACACTACCACCACCATATTTTACTGTTGGTATAATGTTCTTTTTCTGGAAATGTTTCTTTTACGCCAGATGTACTGGGACACACACCTTCCAAAGAGTTTAACTTTTGTCTCATCGGTCCACGGAAAGAACTTTTTCCCAAAAGTCTTGGGGATCATCAAGATGTGTTCTGGAAAAATTGAGACGAGCTTTAATGTTCTTTTTTCTCAACAGTGGTTTTCGTCTAGGAACTCTGCCATGTAGGCCATTTTTGCCCAGTCTCTTTCTGATGGTGGAGGCATGAACCCTGACCTTAACTGAGGCAAGTGAGGCCTGCAGTTCTTTGGATGTTGTTGTGGGGTCTTTTGTGACCTCTTGGATGAGTCGTCGCTGCGCTCTTGCAGTAATTTTGGGCGGCGGGCCACTCCTGGGATGGTTCACCACTGTTCCATGTCTTTGCCGTATGTGGACAATGGCTCTCACGGTGGTTGGCTGGATTCCCAAAGCTTTGGAAATGGCTTTATAACCCTTTCCAGACTGATAGATCTCAATTACCTTCTATCTCAATTGTTCCTGAATTTCTTTGGATCTCGGCATGATGTGTAGCTTTTAAGGATTTTTTGGTGGACTTCACTTTGTCAGGCAGATCCTATTTAAGTGATGTCTTGATTGAGAACAGGTGTGGTAACCACAGTGCCGGTACATTGTAACAAGGGGGCAATCACTTTTTCACACACAAACCATGTAGGTTTGGATTTTTTTTCTCCCTTAATAATAAACACCTTCATTTAAATATAGCATTTTGTGTTTACCTGTGTTGTCTTTGACTAATATTTAAATTGGTTTGATGTTCTGAAACATTTAAGTGTGACAAACATGCAAAAAATCAGGAAATCAGGAAGGGGGCAAACACTTTTTCACACCACTGTATGTTGAACAAGTTGTAACAGTGTAAGCAATAACTACAGATATAAATAGTGCAATATGAACAGAATTGTGAATATAAATAGAACTGTATAAAATTACAAAGATAGATGTGCAAAAATGAGTAGTGCAAAAGTAATAGGACAGTACAGTGAGTGCAATAATGAGGCTAAAGTGAGGGTGTAGAGTTCAGCAAAGAAGCTGATCCTGAGTCTGTTGGTGCAGGGGCGAAGGCATTTGGACTTGTTCTAGACCTAATATCACTCTCATTTGGACTCGTTCTTGACCTAGTATTGCTCTCATTTGGTCTATTTCTTGACCTAGTATCGTCTCATTTGAACCTGGTCTTGACCCAGTATCACTCTCATTTGGACTTGTTCTGGATCTAGTATCGTCTCATGTGGACCTGGTCTTGACCCAGTATGCTCTCATTTGGACTCGTTCTTGACCCAGTATGCTCTCATTTGGACTCGTTCTTGACCTAGTATGGCTCTCATTTGGACCTGGTCTTGACCCAGAATCGCTCTCATTTGAACTTGTTCTTGACCTAGTATCGCTCTCATTTGTACCTAGTCTTGACCCAGTATGCTCTCATTTGGACTCGTTCTTGACCTAGTATGGCTCTCATTTGGACCTGGTCTTGACCCAGAATCGCTCTCATTTGAACTTGTTCTTGACCTAGTATCGCTCTCATTTGTACCTAGTCTTGACCTAGTATCACTCTCATTTGGACCTGGTCTTGACCCAGTATCACTCTCATTTGAACCTGGTCTTGACCCAGTATCACTCTCATTTGGACTTGTTCTGGACCTAGTATCGTCTCATTTGAACCTGGTCTTGACCTAGTATTGCCCTCATTTGGACCTGGTCTTGACCCAGTATCGCTCTCATTTGAACCTGGTCTTGACCCAGTATCGCTCTTATTTGGGCCTGGTCTTGACCCAGTATCGCTCTTATTTGGGCCTGGTCTTGACCCAGTATCGCTCTCATTTGAACCTGGTCTTGACCCAGTATCGCTCTTATTTGGGCCTGGTCTTGACCTAGTATGGCTCTCATTTGTACCTGGTCTTGACCCAGTATGCTCTTATTTGGGCCTGGTCTTGACCTAGTATGGCTCTCATTTGTACCTGGTCTTGACCCAGTATGCTCTCATTTGGACTCGTTCTTGACCTAGTGTCGCTCTCATTTGGACTCGTTCTTGACCTAGTATCGCTCTCATTTGGACCAGGTCCTGACTTAGTATTGCTCTCCTTTGGACCAGGTCTAGTCTCCGTATTGCTGTCATTTAGACCCTGTTTTGAACCAATATCCTCCTCGGTTGGACTCGGTCTTGTCCTGGTATTTGTTTCATTTGGACAGGATCTTGCTGGCATTTGGTCTCGGTCTTGACTTGGTCTTGCTTTCGTTTGAACTGAATCTCACTTTTGGTCAGACTTACATAAGGGTCAAGCCATCCCATTATAAAGAACATTATTGATTCACATGATCTTAGAGTTTGTGCTCATCGGCAGCGTGATGTGTTGATTTGTACCGGGCCAGAATGATTTCTCTCAGCAGGTAGTACTGGAGCAGCAGTGGAGACAGCACCGTGACCACTGATGAAGAACTAGAGGAACACAAACTGTGCAATAACAGATGAGCTACTGTCTCTGACTTTACATCTACAAGGTGGACCAACAAGTTAGGCATGTCTAATAAAGTGGACAGTGAGTGGACACAGTGTTTAAACACTTCAGTACATCAGTGTCACTGTAGGCGCAGGTGCAATCCATTCTCTTCAACTCAGATTCCTATATTCAATAAAAAGTCTCAATAATATACATTTCTTTTTTTATTTGTTAAAAAGTGCAGCGGTCAAACAAGTCAAAACCAAAAGAACGTTTGGTCAGAGGAGTTTTCGGTCACAACATCTGAAGGACTACCAGCACGTTCTCAGCTCTCAGCAGTTTGTCCTGCACCAGCAACTGGTTAAATCTGGCCGTTGACCTCTGAAGTGTGGCATTCTGACTGTCTCTGTCTCAAGCCTAACCGTTACAGGCGTAGTAAGGCTGACCTCACTGGATCAAGAGGACAAGATGTAGGCAGTAACATCAACTCCAGGGCTTTCATTGTCCAGGTACTCTAAGATGACGTTGCCTCCGTTGTAGAGAGGAGAGTCTGGGAGGGAGAGCAGTGACTGAAGATTGGCATCCATTTTCAGGGCCTCGCCAGTTTCAGGATGGCAGAGACGCAGTTTCTGCAGAAGAGGGTGAAATGAGGTGCTGAGAGTGAGTTAACAGTAAGGGTGAGTTAACAGTAAGGGTGAGTAACATGACACAAAGACAGGAGGACAGATTTCTGGCCACCGTGATTGACATTTGATAGACATCTTTTTGGAACATAACATCCGTTGTAAATCTTGGCTATTCTTTGAAAACATTCTCCTCCATTTGTGTCCTCTGGGCTCTACAATGGTGTTCAGTGCTTGGACCCCCATAATAGATGGTTGGCAAGCTGCCAGAGCAGGTATGACTAGAGATCAACCGATATGGGTTTTTCTATAGTCGATGCTGATGTTTAGAGGTCAGGGTCAGCTGATGGCTGATACATGCTACTGATGCTGTTGGGTGAGTTTTAGGGTCGATATCTAGAAGTTTTCTGCTTTATTTGCTGCTAAAATGTCACTAGTAATAAGAAGTGGATGCACAACATTTCTGAACTTAACATCATTTATTAAACACTGACTTAACAAGAAATAAACTAAGAAATAAACTAAATATTTTTATCTGCACCCCAAAAAAATACAGTAATGGCCATATTACTGCTGAAAGAGTGCAACATACATCTCTTCATACTAGAGATGGACCGATCAGCGTTTTTGAGGCCGATTCCGGTCGACAATCACCTTTCAGCACGATTAGCTGATACCGATGGAGGGCGGGACTATATGCCACGGCAGGGCTACAAGCAAGTCATGAAACATGGTCGAAACTGGTTTATTACCATTTTTAACGAGCTCATATGAAACAGCATCATATTTTTAACTAAATTAACAGTAAATAAACAAAGTAAATCAAACAAATATCTCTAATACTACAATCATTACATGTAGACCCTTAATTTAAAACTAAAAAAGCTAATTAAATAAATACAGTTAAAACTGCAGTCATTAAACGCAGACTCTGTTATTTTAAACTAAATCTGTAATCATTAAATGTAGAATATTGAATTGCTGCTGCTGTTCTGTTCGTACTGGTCAGATCTGGTCTGTAGGTGTTCTGGGTTGTTTGTTTTGTGTTAGCTGTGTGTGCTAGCTCTGCTGTTTACTGATACTCACTGTATTCAGCTGTGTGGTGCTGTATCAGATTAATAGTGTTAAATGTCTTTGGTTCCCAAGAGACGCTGATTTAACTAATTTTAAAAACGTCCTGGATGAGTCTGAGTCACATACGGTAAACACTGCCAGACGGACGACATGCTTTTTTATCAGCGCATGCTTTTCTCTCGACGTCGCTGCTTTAGTCAGTCTGTGGAAAATGAAAGGGTATGTATTTCCACCTAGTGGTTCAGATAGGAATTGCAGGGAGGGGGTTCTCCTCTTCCTGGATGAAACACTAGCTGGAAATACAGAAATTAGGCTCATTTGTTTAACACCACTGATCGGCTCTCAGGATCGGCTAAATTGGAGAAATATCGGCCGATCACTGATCACATATTTTGATTTAAAATCGGCTGATACCGATACATAGCCGATCGATCCTTCCATCTCTAGTTCATACCCATAATTAACAACATATTAGGAAGTGCATTGAAAGATACTTCCACACAGCTGACATGTTTACTGCAGTTACAGAGAGAGCCTCACTGCACGCTCTGGTTTTAATCACATTGTAGTAAAACTGCGGTTCTTTAAGGAGGACGAGGCGCTCAGAGAGAGAGAGGCTGATATGCTGAAATGATTACATTTGGCTCAAATGCTTGAAGCTGAGTAATATCTGGGAGACTCGCTGTGTTAATGTGTGTATTACACTAGAGCAGTTAGCTTTAAGCAGTAAAACATCCGCTCTGGTTCACGTCTACGGAACTAGAAACACGTTACCGCGTCATTGAAAACGTCATTCCAACGTCGGTTTGGAGTCCTTAACATGCGGCCGCAGCACGTCCCACCTGTCCACGGAGGTGCCTTACTACAAATCGGTGCTGGTTATGACCCTTCCCAGAATGTTTGCCTCACTTTCAGACAAAATCTACACTACAGCTGGTTGTTGTAGTTGCTAATAACAATGATTAATTATACTAATTAAAATGAACATAGGCCAAGTTTGGTGGAGACTAAGCATTTCTCTTTTTAGGGGGTTGGGTTCCTTTTTTTACGGACAGCAGGATGAGGTATTAAAGGTTTTTCTTTGTTTTTGTTTGTAGGCTCAGTTAATAAATGGGTTTATTTGTTATATTAGTCATACTTATCATTGACAATGCTACCATAAAGAAATAACCATTATCTTTTGGAATTCAGCAGTTGCTGTTTTATTTGGTCTGGGTTCATAAAGACAGAAAATGTGCTGTTATTTATATCTTTGGCCTGGTTTTCGGGCAGACCGTAACAATATACAGCACAAAAAACCAAAACAAAGATATACCTATAGGTTAAAAGGTGCATGACAACAAAAAAATTCATAATCAAAACCACTTCTTTATAAATAATGCCAACCAAAAATAATAAAACATTAAAAAACAGCTTAATTCAGCACATTAAACCACTGCAGAAGCCACCTGACGTTATTAAGCTTACTCTGGCTGTGAGAACGTTGTTGTTGTTCTTCAGGCTGGCCTGGGATGCAGCGCAATCCACTACTTTACCCACGCTCCATTTGGAACTGAAGAACATGGGTAGACTGGGAGCGGTAGCCTCTTTGGGCAGAAACACCTGGAAGTATGTCCGCTCTGTCTAAAGAGATACAAATAATAAGAAACTGAATAACTGAAGCCAAATCAAATCCCCTCCTTACACCGAATATAGTCTAAGAAGGTCCAGGAGATTTACAATGATTTGGGGTGACAGGGACTTCCATTACGTTTTAGCCTCATTAGCCTAGAATGCTAATGATAATGAGCAGCTTAGATGATGAATGAAACAAAACCTTATATACAAAATGATTGAAGGTCACTTTATGAAATGTAAAAGGGTAACCGATGGTATGTCAATGTCCAAAGAAAAAAAGTATTTCCCAAATGTCAATTTTACAGGAGAGGCCAAAAACTGACTTTACTTTCCATGTAAGTCAATGGAACCAGAATTTTGTCCAAGCTTTTTTGGAGTATTTCTATTGGTCCATTCATCATGAAATTTTCACACAATGTAAACGGCAGCTGTTGTGTAAAAATGATATAGAGAAATAAAAACATGTTTTTGTTTGGACAGCGACTATATTTAATATATTATGTAAACATGCTGGCTTTTGTTCAGACAGCGACGCTCGGCTGACTGATCACAGGTAAGGTAAGGTGTATATTTACAGCTAACCATTCCTTTACATTAAATGTTTCTATAGTTTCTGATCAAATAAACAGTATCTACATTTATAGGATCAGTGAGTGTGGGTACCTGTGGCAGTCCCTTGTCTCCAGAGGCGTGGAGCTTTAACTTCATAAGAGCAACTTTAGCAGCAGTAGCGCTGTTCTTCGCCCCTTTCCTGCCTTTACTCGCTGGTACGTTCTTCTTCGACTCTGAAAAGATAAACAGGAGATGTCTGGCAACGTTGCAAGAAGCATTTTTGGCAAGCAAACTTGCTGCTCTGGCGCCCTTCAGTGGCCAGAAGACGGAAATGCAGTCACACAGGGTTTGGTGAGATGATTTCAACAGGTTTAATACAATTTTAACAATAATTTAGATAAGTCACACATTTGAACTCAGATGGTCCTCCTGAACTTTACACTGAGGTACTGTTTATCTATACAGTAAGAATGATTTCAGAGACATACAGCGGTGCTCAAAAGTTGGAGACCTCTAGTAAAAATTCTATTTTGTATTACTATTTTTTTTAGTTAAACCAGGAATCTTTCAAATATTTCATTGCTGTCCAAAGAAAAACATGTCCATTTTTGTCCATTTGTATTTTTTTTTGCATCAGTTGAACACGAGAACTGTTGTTTACATTGTGAATGGACCAATAGAAATGCTTTAAAATAGCATGTAAAAAAATCTGGTTCCATTGACTTGCATTGAAAATAGACCGTTTTCTGCCTCTTCTGTAAAGTTGACATTTTGGAGATACTTTTGATGTTTTAGTTCAGTCCCCTGGATTAACAGGACACGACTGAAGTCCCCTTAAGCAAGTCACCAAACCCCCAACTGCTCCCTGGGTACTGGGGATGTGCACACTGCCCCCTATTGTGTATTTATGAATGTGGTCAAATACCACTGTGTGCAAACATATAAATATCAATAGTTATAAATTCAATTCTCTTCTAATGACAGCAGTCAATCAATCCACTCACACGGATCTGACATTCAGATGTTTACTTAAAAAGTTTGTTTACACATTTTATTAAACCCCACCCTAAACGTTCCAGGTATTTACTGCATTTGCTGTTCTGTTTGTATGTGATCTGTTTGTAGCCTTTTCAGAAACTAGGTTGAGAAGCACTTTGTAGTTCTACACTTACAGACTGTAGTCCATCTGATTCTCCATATACTTTATAACCCTGTTCTTTAGTGACTCAGGACCCCAACAGGACCACCACAGAGCAAGTATTATATAGACAGACTGTTAAAACACTGTGTTCACTCACTGTCCACTCTAATGGACACTCCTAGATACAGCAGTTACACTAAAGCTTCTGTGTCTGATCCACTCACACTAGCACAACTGTCTGCTCTGTGGTGGTCCTGTGGGGGGTCCTGATCATTAAAGAACAGAGTAATGAAGTATACAGAGAATCAGATGAACTATAGTCTGTAACTGTACAGGGTGGGGGGAACCTAATAAAGTGGGCAGTGAGTGAAGGTTGGTGCTACATACATTGCTATGATATGTTTGACTAACCTACTATCTTTTGCACAAGTTCCTGTGTTGCTACCATTCGAGGCTTGGGTGTCTCCAACTTCTCACACTTATGGTCATCCTGATGACGATGGCTGAGAAGAGAAGAGATAAAACCTATCAAATCCATGATCAGTTACTAACAAACCTCCTTTTTAAAAATCAAAACAAAGACAATAAGCTAAGTTGTTTGAAGAATCACTCACTTTAAAAGATATTTATTCATTTCTTTTATTAAACATCACCCTTTAATCCCTATTTGTGTAGCTGAGATACTTATTGTGTAGATACAGGTTACTAAAAGCAGGAAAGGTGTACATACGCAAGGCAGAAGTGTTTCTGACACTGCGGACAGATGACCGGTAGCAGCTCTCGGCCTTTACAGTTCTCAAACGTGCACGGGTATGATGTACTGCTCCCTGATCCAGAGACTTCCTTTCTCACTGAAACCTAAAAATGAACAGATAATAACATATAATAACATATTATAACATATTATAACATATTATAACATGGAGACAAACATGATCCTTAGCAGCAGTAGACCGTGGAGTGAAGAGAAAAAACAAGGCATAAATAGATCAGCTTAAAGGACTCATCTCTCCTCATCTCTCCTCATAAAACAGATTACTGAGACACTCTAGTTAGAGAGAGAGACTGCGTCACGGCTTGTTCCCGCCCACTGCAGCACGCCACCGGTGGTTTAACTGGTTGCTAAGCTACCGGCCGGCATCCAAAACAATAGCCTTGGCTTAAAAATCTGCTAGCATAAATGCTAATGGCTCGAGTATAAAAAAATCATACACAAGTTTACTGCTACTGTTATTATAACTTTAAGACTGACATACAGTGATCAGTCATAACAATAAAACCACCTCCTTGTATCTACACTTACTGTCTATTCTATCAGCTCCACTGACCATATAGGAGCTACACCTACAGACTGTAGTTCATCTGATTCTCTGTATACTTTTTAACCCTGTTCTTTAATGATCAGGACCCCCACAGGACCACCACAGAGCAGGTACTGTTAGGGAGGTGGGTCATTCCCAGCACTGCAGCGACACTGGAGTGTTTAAACACTGTGTCCACTCACTGTCCACTCTATTAGACACTCTTACTACTTGCTGGTCCACCTTGTAGATGTAAAGTCAGAGACAGTAGCTCATCTGCGGCTGCACAGTTTGTGTTCTCTAGTCTTTCCTCATTGGTCCAGGATGCTGCCCTCAGGGCTGTTGGCTGGATTTTGTTGGTTGGCAGATGATTCTCAGTCCAGCAGTGACACTGAGGAGTTTAAACACTCCAGCAGCAGCAGTGCTGTGTCTGATCCACTCATACCAGCAAATCACACACTAACACACCACCACCACGTTAGTGTCACTGCAGTGCTGAGAATGACCCACCACCCAAATAACACCTGCTCCGTGGTGGTCCTGACCATTGAAGAACAGGGTAACAAAGTATACAGAGAAACTACTATATAGTCAGTGGAGCTGATGAAAAGGGCAGATATTGTAGAAACAGATGGCTTAGAGTAACAGAAGGTCTAATTCATATATATGGAACAAGGACCTTTAAAGTGAACTCACCTCTGGACAAGAATGTGAGTCTCTGCTTCTGTGTTCGAGACTGATAATAGAAAAAAATGTTAATAAATTAGTATATACTATAAGATGATTAGCCTACATAGTGTAGTTACTACAACTAATCAAGCGTCTCACCAAAACACTCCAGAGCAGCTGTCACACACAAACGGCAAAAAGTCTGCATGGATACAATGAGAGTTTGTTGTGTTAGCACATTAATGAGACAGGTCTAATTTATTTTAACCAGAGAAAACGGCTTT
>CM038727.1:7248441-7375941 GCA_021613375.1 Megaleporinus macrocephalus | reverse complement strand
AGGGAATTTGAATAATAAGCTATTGGAACTGCTGCACCATTTAAGGTGGAACATGGAATTTGAATTAGAAGCTAATGGAATTGCTGCATTCTTTAAGGTTGAACATGGAATTTGACTTAGAAGCTAATGTAACTGCTGCACCATTTAAGGTGGAACAAATTATTTGATTAAGAAGCTAATGGAACTGCTGCACCATTTAAGGTGGAACAATTGACTTGATTAAGAAGCGAATGTAACTGCTGCACCATTTAAGGTGGAACATGGAATTCCAATTAGAAGCTAATGAAACTGCTGCACCATTTAAGGTGGAACATGGAATTCCAATTAGAAGCTAATGAAACTGCTTCACCATGTAAGGTAGAACGGGGAATTTGAATAATAAGCTAATGGAACTGCTGCACTATTTAAGGTGGAACAGGGAATTTGAATAATAAGCTAATGTAACTTCTGCACTATTTAAGGTGGAACAGGGAATTTGAATAATAAGCTAATGTAACTTCTGCACTATTTAAGGTGGAACAGGGAATTTGAATAATAAGCTAATGAGCCTAGTTGGTTAAGAAACCAAACTTCCAACTCACAGATATTACACTTATAGTATTCAATGCTGGAATACACATGAAATGTAAACACAAGGCACATTTCAGGCTCTTGCATTGAAAAATGTGTGTGAATTTCATGATTAATGGGCAAAAAGAACTGACCCATCTGGTTCCATTGACTTGCATTCAAAATAAAGTAGGTTATCTTTCTGGAGACAGCAGTTCTGACAGCAGCGATATCCATTACTGAATCCGTATATACTCCCATCTGACTGACCACAGAGGCCCCCTGTTGGTCAGAATAATGATTATTATTATTATTATTATTATTATTATTATTATTATTATTATTATGTTTCTTCATTTTCTTCAGCTGCACTTCAGGCTCTGAAGAGGAAGAAGCGCCTCGAGCAGCAGCTGACCCAGATTGATGGGACTCTGTCCACCATTGAGTTTCAGAGGGAGGCGCTAGAGAACGCCAACACCAACACAGAGGTTCTGAAGAACATGAGCTACGCTGCCAAAGCCATCAAAGGAGTCCATCAGAACATGTAAGCAGCCCCAACTCGCGTTCATGTTCAGCTCAGTGCATTGTATCTGCACTGATATAACATTTCTCACCACGAGTTAGCGTTAGCCGCTGCTGCGTACAGTGTTACGTTCTGTGTAAATGGATATGTGCTTGGTAGACTGAGCTGCCTCGCCTAAGAAAAAGCAAGTTCTCTTATATCAAATTAAACTTGGATATAACTTGCCATATGATGCCATGTTAAATATCCAGTGGCCAGTATGAGAGAGTTGTACCCAAAGCTCCAAATTTAACAGGCCTGCTCCCCATTTACACCCAGAACCTTGAAACTCTTAATGAGTCATATGACACCAGGAAGGGACACCAATACAATTGGAGGTGTTCACTGTGAGGTGTAATTAATGGCTGTATGTTATACAGTTATTGTCAGAAGACAGTAAATCTATACTGCTATACAAGCTCTACACTGATTACTCTTCATAAGTTATGTCCAACTTTCATTTCTATAGTGTTTCCCATGAAAAGATTTAAGAAACTACAAAAGTGTTTGATGTTTGCTCAGTTTAAGATGTGCGAGGAATGAGGGATGAATAAACAACAAGTAGAGGAGTGTGAGTCAGTGTGTTTGGGGTAGAGATGGAAGAATCGATCGACTATGTATCGGTATCGGCTGATTTTTAATTAGAATATGTGATCGGCCGATATTTCTCCAATGTAGCCGATCCCGAGAGCCGATCTATGGCGTTAAACAAATGAGCCCAATTTCTGTATTTCCAGCTAGTGTTTCATCCAGAAAAAAAGGAGAACCCCCTCTGGCCAGCTCCTTGCAGTTCCTGTCTGAACCATTAGGTGGAAATACATACCGTTTCATTTTCCACAGACTGATTAACGCAGCGGCCTCGCCAGAAAAGTATGCGCTGATAGAAAACATGTCGTCCGTCTGGCAGTGTTTACCGTATGTGACGCAGACTCATCCAGGACGTTTTTAAAATTTTTAAAAATCAGCTCGTTGGGGAACCAAAAACATTTAACTCTACTAATCTGATACACAGCTAAATACAGTGAGTATCAGTAAACAGCAGAGCTAGCACACACAGCTAACACAAAACAAACAACCCAAAACACCTACAGACCAGATCTGACCGGTACGAACAGAACAGCAGCAGCAATTCAAGATCTACATTTAATGATTACAGATTTAGTTTATAATAACAGAGTCTGAGTTTAATGACTGCAGGTTTTACTGTATTTATTTAATTAGCTTTTTTAGTTTTAAATTAAGGGTCTAAATGTAATGATTGCAGTTTTGGGGATATCTGTTTGATTTACTTTGTTTATTTATTGTTAATTTAGTTAAAAATATTATGCTGTTTCATATGAGCTTGTTAAAAATGGTAATAAACCAGTTTAGACAGTGTTTCATGACTTGCTTGCACTAATAACTACATGTAGCCCTATATATATATATATATATATATATATATATATATATATATATATATATATATATATATATATATATATATATATATATACCCCGCCCTCAATCAGTATTGGCTATCGGACGATCGTGCTGAAAGGTAATTGGCGATCGGAATCAGCCTCAAAAACGATGATCGGTCCATCTCTAGTTTGGGGACATGCCCTACATACAGTTTGGCGGCTGTAGGTTAAAGGAAACCTTAATGTTTGTGTGCGCTCGAAAATGAGTGGAACTCTATGGTGGGACAAAATATAGGGATTAAAAAAAAAAGAAAGATGAGTCAGGGGTCTGTCGGTCGAGCAGAGGTTCAGTAGCCAAAAACGAATAACACTATAATGTGATGGGTGTACTTACTTTTGTGAGAATCTGTGGGTAACTCTGTTTGAAGTTCTATGTTGTAGCACCCACATAACATATAATCATATAAACATGTAAACATTGCACTAGTTACATTAGCTCTCATATGATGGTCCACACACTGTTGTTCATTCAGTTTTTTAGAATTTTAGAACAGAACTCACATGTGTTTGTACACAGCGGAATTCGACCCCCAGTGAAACAGTGAAACACCCACAAATACACACACTAGTGAACACACACTAGAGGGCAGTGAGCACACATGCCCGGAGCAGTGGGCAGCCCTATCCACGGCGCCCGGGGAGCAGTTGGGGGTTAGGTGCCTTGGTCAAGGGCACCTCAGTCGTGGCCTGGGGGATCGAACCGGCGACCTTAAGGCCACGATTGAAGGATAGAGACTCATAGAGTCCCATTCATTTTCCAGCGAACCCAAAAATTATGGTTTTATTAAACCTACAGCCACCAAACTGCATGTACTCACTTAGAGCAGGTCCCCAAACACACTGACCCACACTCCTCTACTTATCGCTTATTCATCCCTCATTCCTTAGACTGCTTAAGCTGCGCAAACATCCTGCGTTTCTCTCAGGAGATGCAAGTTTGTAGTTATAATTGTTTTTTTTTTTTATCAGAATGTACTTATATATTATATTATATTATATTATATTATATTATATTATATTATATTATATTATATTATATTATATTATTTTTAAATTACATGAGGGTATAAGAGGCTGTCCATTATAGTGACCATATCCCAATTATGCTGTTATAAGCTGTTATAAATGATCTAATATGCTATTATTATGCAAAAATGTCACCTTGAATTTCTCCCTGTCTCTCTCAGCGATCTGGACAACATCGACTCTCTGATGGCGGACATCACAGAGCAGCAGGAAATAGCCCGGGAGATCTCAGATGCTATCTCGCAACCTTTCGGCAATGAGTTTGATGAGGTAACGTCATCGACTGAACGCCGCTCACACGCTGAGCTGTGTTTCCTTAAAGCTTTGTGTTGCAGTGACTTACTGTTCAGTTCAGTTCAGACTCTTATTCGTTCTAAGGCAAGCCCTGATTGTTTCTGTTTGCTATTAATATGATCTTCACAAGGGCATTTTTGATGGTGTCATATTTTTTAAAAGAAATTCTAATTACCTCTGTAATCTAAAAATAGCAACAGTCTGTGTTTAATGACTGCAGTTTTTACTGTATTTATTTAATTATCTTTTTTCATTTTAAATTAAGGGTCTAAATTTAATGATTGTAGTATTGGGGATATTTGTTTGATTTACTTTGTTTATTTACTGTTAATTTAGTTAAAAATATTATGCTGTTTCATATGAGCTCGTTAAAAATGGTAATAAACCAGTTTAGACAGTGTTTCATGACTTGCTGTAATCTGTAATCTAATTGTAATCTATAATCTAATCTCTGTAATCTAATTACCTCTGTAACTATTTTCTCTTCCTCTCATTGGCTCCCTCTTTTCAGGATGATTTGTTGGCAGAGCTGGCGGAGTTGGAGCAGGAAGACTTGGAGGAAAGTATGAAGAAAATGAGCACACTGCCCAGCGTCCCAGCTACCAAGCTACCGAGCACCAGACCCAGCCAGCGTACAAGTGAGCACCTCTCTTACTTTAGTCTTACTAAAGAAAAACGTGTCCCCATTTTTGTCACTTTTAATTTGTCTTCATTATGCGAGCACAACCGCTGCCCATTACATTGTGTGAAAATTTCAGTAGAGCCAATAGAATCGCTCAAAAATAGCTTAGAAAAAATCTGGTTCCATTGACTTACATTAAAAGTAAAGGCAGTTTTTGGCCTCTCCTGTAAAGTTGCTATTTTGGAGATGCATGTTTTTCTTTGGAGGCTGACGATATGCTGTTTTTACTTTTTATTTAAATTACACTGCTCAAAAAAATATAGAAAACTCTTAAACAACACTATAACTCCAAGTTAATCAAACTTCTGTGAAATCAAACTGTCTACTTAGGAAGCAACACTGACTGACAATCAATTTTACATGCTTTTGTGCAAATGGAATAGACAACAGGTGGAAATTATTGGCAATTAGCCTGACACACTCAATAAAGGAGTGGTTCTGCAGGTGTACCGATGCTTTCTGGCTGATGTTTTGGTCACTTTTGAATGTTGGTGGTGCTTTCACACTCGTGGTAGCATGAGACGAACTCTACAACCCACACAAGTGGCTCAGGTAGTGCAGCTCATCCAGGATGGAACATCAATGCAAGCTGTGGCAAGAAGGTTTGCTGTGTCTGTCAGTGTAGTGTCCAGAGGCTGGAGGCTGGAGGCGCTACCAGGAGACGTGGAGGAGGCCTTATGAGGGCAAAAACCCAGAAGCAGGACCGCTACCTCCGCCTTTGTGCAAGGAGGAACAGGAGGAGCACTGCCAGAGCCCTGCAAAATGACCTCCAGCAGGCCACAAATGTGCATGTGTCTGCACACATGCTTAGAAACCAACTCCATGAGGATGGTATGAGGGCCCAACGTCCACAGATGGGCTCACAGCCCAACACCGTGCAGGACACTTAGCATTTGCCAGAGAACATGAGGATTGGCAAATTGGCCACTGGCGCCCTGTGCTCCTCACAGATGAACGCAGGTTCACACTGAGCACATGTGACAGACGTCACAGAGTCTGGAGATGCCATGGAGAGCGATCTGCTGCCTGCAACATCCTTCAGCATGACCGGGTTGGCAGTGGATCAGTAATGGTGTGGGGTGGCATTTCTTTGGAGGGCCGCACAGCCCTCCATGTGCTCGCCAGAGGTAGCCTGACTGCCATTAGCTACCGAGATGAGATCCTCAGACCCTATGAGACCATATGCTGGTGCGGTTGGCCCTGGGTTCCTCCTAATGCAGGACAATGCTAGACCTCATGCAAGATGAATGCATTGAAGCTATGGACTGGCCCGCCCGTTCCCCAGACCTGAATCTGATTGAGCACATCTGGGACATCATGTGTCGCTCCATCCACCAATGTCACGTTGCACCACAGACTGTCCAGAAGTTGGCAGATGCTTTAGTCCAGGTCTGGGAGAAGATACCTCAGAAGAGCATCCGCCACCTCATCAGGAGCAGGTGTTGTAGGGAGGTCATACAAGCACGTGGAGGCCACACACAATACAGAGCCTCATTTTGACTTGTTTTAAGGACATTACATCAAAGTTGGATCAGCCTATAGTCTATATTTCCACTTTAATTTTATGTGTAACTCTAAATCCAGGCCTCCATTGGTTATAAATTTGATTTCCATTGATGATTTTTGTGTGATTTTGTTGTCAGCACGTTCAACTTCGTACAGAACAATGTATTCAGTGAGAATATTTAATTCATTCAGATCTAGGATGTGTTGTTTGAGTGTTCCCTTTATTTTTTTGAGCAGTGTAATCTTTTTCTCGGGGAAGGTGTTTCCAACCAACAGCATCTTCTTTGTTTTCGTCTTGCAGCGACCAAGAAGAGAGCGGAGGACGAGGATGACATGAAGATGCTAGCAGCCTGGGCTACCTAGACATCAGCTCCTTAACAAACACTCCATTAGCTCCACCCTACAGTCCTGAACATGCCTCACGCTTTAAAGGCAAACATATTAAACCTACGTTAATTTCTTTTACTTTTTTTATTTTCTCACTTTTAGGCGTCATATCTGTCGAATGAAGGATTGTAAAGATTGTACATAGCAATATGTTAAAGAATGAAGGACGACTGCTAATACTGTTAATAAATCATAGAGACTTGTAAATATTAAGAGGCACTGGAATGTGTATGAGAATAAAATGATTTTGATCATTCATGTCCGGTTATAATAATTATAATAATAACAACACAGAACATGTTCTGATTAGAAACAGTACCTATTGGATGTTTTTGATTATGTGTCATTTTAATACTTTTATTCACAATCAGTATTATATTTTCTATTGTTCTGTTATAAATCAGTAGTCGTGTGACCACAATAGCACACTTATTATGATTAATTAAGTGATAAACATTCAAATATGGTTTGATGGAAATATTTCTTTGGGTCTGTGTCCAGCTTACCGAACGTATAGAGCAAACTAAACTTCAACTTTCAAATATTTTCTTGAAAATAATTAAATTACAGAGAAGTCATTCAGAGTGGTTTGATGGGAAATGGTTCATTGTAGAGAAACCCAATAGAAACTGGTCTGCTGTGGTGGTCATAGAACCAAAAGGGTCACAATGAGCTTTTAGAGGCAGATGTCTGGTTCCCATCACCACCACTGTGAATAGTTCTGACTCAGTATTAGAAAGGCAGGCCACTCTGAACAGCTATGTTTCTATTAATACAGACGTATTAATATATAAATGTAGCACTTTGGAATATGACTAAAGAATTATTATTATTATTAATTAGGTTTAAATACTAATAAGAATTAATAAGCGGTTATAGCATCATGCAAAATAAAAAGCAAAGTGTAATAAATATAAGGAATGTGTAGATGTCGATGGGTATGTACAAAATATAAACAGAGATGTGGATTCATATACAGTACATCTGCATATATACATATACATCTATATACATAATATACACAGATGGGTTTGTAAAAATAAAGGTGTATTGAATTTGAACATGCATGAAAAATAATATAAATATATAAATGTAATATATAATGCAAGGGACTATATATATAATATGTAGGAAATATAAGCATAGAAAAAAATTAATATAATTATTTATATTTATATTTATATATATATATATATATATATATATATATATATATATATATATATATATATATATATATATATATATATTATTCAATATGTACAGTAATGTGTCAGATGGATGAGTATAGTGCTATGAATTAAGTCCCGTATGTGCAGTAATGTTTGTGAGGGTGATGAGTGTAGCGTTTTGAGTCAGGTCCAGTATGTATGTGATATAACTACTAGCAGGTTTTCATGGTCTAATTAGGAAACATTATTCAGTTAAATGAAGGTACGAAAAGAACAGAAAATGTTTTACAAAATATATACAAAACATTAGAGGTTGTCAGGTAAAAAATGAACAGCACAAGGAAGCAAGGTAAGAAACATCAAAATGCAAGTCCTGAGATATAGATGTATACATTTTTTAACCTTTCTATTAATTTTTCCAATGTTTGCAGTAACATAAAATAGCTGGTAGAGGTGCGTAAAATGCTTATTTGCGTAGTCAACCCGCGACAACACGACTTTTATTTTGAAATAAAAGTGTGGGTTTTTGATGGGGGTGTGTTCTTGCCCTCCCTGAAACTGACGTTAGCGCCTCCCTCTCGTAACTAATGAAGCATGACTCAGGGATTCGACTCCTGTCGCTCGACTGCACGTAATTTTATATAAGACAGCAGCAGAATAACAGAATAACAAACGAATCTATCGGATATTAAACCATTTAAACCCATTTAACCCAAATAAAGAAATTACAATTACAAAGCGCTGAGTCAACTGAGTCAATTGAACGGGAGTCAAAGAATCGGTTCTTGTAGAATCGACTCCCCATCACAGACTTTAGCAAACCAGCAGGAAAGCACTCTTTCTCCCGCTCAAAGGAGACAAACGCAAAGACACGTTCGATAAGAATTTAGATAAATTTATTTTGGAAAATAGTATCTGTTTTTGATGTGGGGAGTTGTGTATTTGCCCTGCCTGATACTGATGTTAGCGCCCCCCGCTCGTAATCAATGAAGCATGACTCCGGGATTCGACTCCGCGTAATTTTAAACAATATAGCACCTGAACTGATAATAAACGAATATTATAACTGATATCAAAACATTTAAACCTAGTTTAACCCAGCTACAATTAAAAAGCGCGGAGTCGATTGAATCGAAGAGTCGACTCTGCGCATTTCGTGAGGAACGTGCTTGAGTCAAAGAATCGGTTCTTATAGAATCGACTCCCTATCACAACTTTTAGCCGCCTGCCAAGCGAGCAGGAAATCCCTCTTTCTCCCGGATAAAGGAGACAAACGCCAACAAGACACGTTCGACATGAATGCTGATAAACTTACAGACCTACCTGGTGAGTGTTTAAAGTGTTGGCTAACTAATATTCATCAAGTACGACCTTCTTGGTGAGTTTCTTCAAACTTCGCGGCTTCTGTTTTAAAAAAAATTGACACGTTTCACTACTTAACTGACGACTTGTGAGTTTCTTCAGACGTTTAGCTTCACACTCGATACCAGCTAATACCTCATTCGCCTGGAAAACGTCGTTTTTTAGCTTTAACGCTTGTTCATGGGTTATTTGTGTGAGACTGTAGCTGATTAAACATTTAATATCAGCGAGCTAACCGAGCTAACGCCCTGAGGTAACCGAGGAGACCGAGACTCGTTTATTTACACAGCGAGCTAAAAGGCTCTTGTGTCTTAGTGGCGTCAGAAAGTTAGACTTTCTCACAGAAAGTCACTCCTGAGAGATTAATGGCAGGTTTATTTCCATCTCTGAGGTGTTCACAGAGGTCAGACGTACAGTGGCACCATCTTTGCTCATGTCATCTACATCCCACACTTGTTTCCTCTTAGCTAACCTAGTCAGCTGTTACGGGGAAATGTCAGGTTTGCGCAACGCGGAGTGGACAATCCAGACTTTCAGCTGGAGATTTCAGAATTTTTAAAAGATAGAGTTGTTTAAAAGATCCCAGTAAACACTTAACGTTGTATACTTTCTTACAATGTCCCACAACGTTGTGAAAAGGTGGTGCTTCTTACGTTGTCTGAACAATTTCTAAGCTAACTAATAAATCTCGTTGTTTTACTGTATTATTTCTGTCGTAGCAAAACTCTATGTAGTTCTATATAGGTATATTGGAAAGTATGAAGGATTCTAAGAGGTTGTGACAATGTACTAACAATGTTACCACTATGTTGTCACAGCTCTCTGAGTAATTACATTTCAACGTTGTCACAGCGTAACTCACTCACAACTTACCTGCATCTCGCCTACATCTTCCATACGTCTTATGTACAACTCACCTACATCTTATGTACAACTCACCTACATCTTACGTACAACTCACCTGCATCTTCCATACATCTTACGTACAACTCACCTGCATCTTCCATACATCTTACGTACAACTCACCTGCATCTTCCATACATCTTACGTACAACTCACCTGCATCTTACATACATCTTATGTACAACTCACCTACATCTTATGTACAACTCACCTACATCTTATGTACAACTCACCTACATCTTATGTACAACTCACCTACATCTTATGTACAACTCACCTGCATCTTACGTACAACTCACCTACATCTTACGTACAACTCACCTGCATCTTCCATACATCTTACGTACAACTCACCTGCATCTTCCATACGTCTTACGTACAACTCACCTGCATCTTCCATACGTCTTACGTACAACTCACCTGCATCTTACATACATCTTACGTACAACTCACCTACATCTTATGTACAACTCACCTGCATCTTACGTACAACTCACCTGCATCTTATGTACAACTCACCTACATCTTCCATACGTCTTACGTACAACTCACCTGCATCTTCCATACATCTTATGTACAACTCACCTGCATCTTCCATACGTCTTACGTACAACTCACCTACATCTTCCATACATCTTACATGCAACTCACCTGCATCTTCCATACGTCTTAGGTACAACTCACCTACATCTTCCATACATCTTGGGTACAACTCACCTACATCTTCCATACATCTTACGTACAACTCACCTACATCTTCCATACATCTTACGTACAACTCACCTGCATCTTCCATACATCTTACGTACAACTCCCCTACATCTTCCATACGTCTTACGTACAACTCACCTACATCTTCCATACGTCTTACGTACAACTCACCTGCATCTTCCATACGTCTTACGTACAACTCACCTGCATCTTCCATACATCTTACGTACAACTCACCTACATCTTATGTACAACTCACCTACATCTTACGTACAACTCACCTGCATCTTCCATACATCTTAGGTACAACTCACCTGCATCTTCCATACGTCTTACGTACAACTCACCTGCATCTTCCATACGTCTTATGTACAACTCACCTGCATCTTCCATACGTCTTACGTACAACTCACCTGCATCTTCCATACGTCTTACGTACAACTCACCTGCATCTTCCATACGTCTTACGTACAACTCATCTGCATCTTCCATGCGTCTTACGTACAACTCATCTGCATCTTCCATACGTCTTACGTACAACTCATCTGCATCTTCCATACGTCTTACGTACAACTCACCTACATCTTCCATACATCTTACGTACAACTCACCTACATCTTCCATACATCTTACGTACAACTCACCTACATCTTCCATACATCTTACATACAACTCACCTGCATCTTCCATACGTCTTACGTACAACTCACCTGCATCTTCCATACATCTTACGTACAACTCACCTACATCTTACATACATCTTACATACAACTCACCTGCATCTTCCATACATCTTGCGTACAACTCACCTACATCTTCCATACATCTTACATACAACTCACCTGCATCTTCCATACGTCTTAGGTACAACTCACCTGCATCTTCCATACGTCTTACGTACAACTCACCTACATCTTCCATACGTCTTAGGTACAACTCACCTGCATCTTACATACAACTCACCTGCATCTTCCATACGTCTTAGGTACAACTCACCTGCATCTTCCATACGTCTTACGTACAACTCACCTACATCTTCCATACGTCTTAGGTACAACTCACCTGCATCTTCCATACGTCTTACGTACAACTCACCTACATCTTCCATACATCTTAGGTACAACTCACCTGCATCTTCCATACGTCTTACGTACATCTCACCTGCATCTTACATACAACTTGTGTACAACTCACCTGCATCTTACATACTTCCCACCTACATCTTACCCTCAACTCTTCTGCATCTCACCTACAACTCATCTAAATCTTACTTACAAGCTGAACAGCCTCTTACGTACAACGCACCAGCATCTCACCTACATTCCAGCAGCAACTCTCCTCCAACTCACCTACATTCCAGCAGCAACTCGTCTACATTCCAGCAGCAACTCACCTGCATCTCACCAGCTTTTGCTGTAACCATTTTCCTTCTGTCTCTCTTTTTCTCTTGGTCCTTTTGGGTTTGTTTTGGAGTTTTGGAGATTGTATTAATCCCTCGAAGTAATATTTTAGTTATTAATCTTAAACAGTGTTGTCTATTTACTATTAGAATTTGGTCAGTAACTAATAGGTATACTAATATGTATGGACTGTAGTAGGCCTGGGTGATAGGTTGATGTAATCCAGTATTGGTGATGATTGACAGGTTACCCAGTAGTGATCTTTGAAGGCCGATACCTGACAGAGAATTAGAGAGGTCTAATTCATTGTAATGCAGTTCATCTTTAGCCTGAGTGAATACACCGATCAGCCATAACATTACAACCGTCTCCTTACATCTACACACACTTTATTGTGTACATTATGTCCATATTATCAGCTCCACTGACCACACAGGAGCACTTTTAGTTCAACAATGTAGTCCATCTGTTTCTCTAACTTTGTTAGCCCCCATCCACCCTGTCGTTATCTGTCGTTATCACCAAAGTAGGTTGCGTCTCTCGATTCTTGTTGACCTTGTTTGATTTTTAAAGGGGCGTGTATCGGACATCATGTTTTCTGATGGCATCAGGCACATTTATACTGCTGTAGCAGTTTATTTATCTTCGGGCTACAATGCTGCCTTGTCCCGTCATGTCCTCGTTCTCTCATATTCTCAGATCAAATTACAGTTAAACATTTAACCTCCTCCTCTCTCTACTACCACAGCTCACGTTCACGTCTCCTCCTTCGTTTCTTCTCCTGTTGTGTAATGGGTGATGATAGACTGGCTCAATTTCCTGTAAATGACAATGAGTCAAAATCAAAATCGACAAACATGGAGATACTAATTTATTATTATTTTTGGAACGGGGTTTTATGCGTATGGGTATGTACGCAGTTACGTGTTTGTTTATATGCACATACAATTTATTAGCCATTTTTGGCTCAGCCTCACTTTGCAAGGCAAGTCACTTTATCCTCATTTGAATGGCACTGTGTGTTGTTGTGCATCCATTATTGCACAGTATGGGGTTTTCTAGTCTGACTAGTCTCCATATATGTGAGTAATAGTCTCAGGCTGAGCTGCCTGTCTGTCTGTCTTTCGAGCGGCGTGTCTGTCTTTTGAGCTGTCTGTCTGTTTGTCTGTCTGTCTTGCGAGCTGTCTGTCTGTCTGTCTTTTGAGCTTTCTGTCTGTCTTTTGAGCTGTCTTTCTGTTTGTCATTCGAGCTGTCTGTCTGTCTTTTTGTCTTTTGAGCTGTCTGTCTGTCTTTTTGTCTTTTGAGCTGCCTGTCTGTCTTTTTGTCTTTTGAGCTGTCTGTCTGTCTTTTTGTCTTTTGAGCTGTCTGTCTATCTTTTGAGTTGGCTGTCTGTCTTTTGAGCTGGCTGTCTTTCTTTCGAGTTGTCTTTCTTTCTTTCAAGCTGTCTGTCTTTCGAGCTGTCTGTCTGTCTTTCGAGCTGTCTGTCTGTCTTTCGAGCTGCCTGTTTGTCTGTCTTTCGAGCTGGCTGTCTTACTTTCGAGCTGGCTGTCTCTCTTTTGAGCTGGATGTCTTTCTTTTGAGCTGTCTGTTTGTCTGTCTTTTGAGCTGTCTCTCTTTTGTGCTGGCTGTCTCTCTTTTGAGCTGGATGTCTTTCTTTTGAGCTGCCTGTTTGTCTGTCTTTCGAGCTGGCTGTCTTACTTTCGAGCTGGCTGTCTCTCTTTTGAGCTGGATGTCTTTCTTTTGAGCTGTCTGTTTGTCTGTCTTTTGAGCTGTCTCTCTTTTGTGCTGGCTGTCTCTCTTTCGAGCTGTCTTTCTTTCGAGCTATGTGTCTTTCTTTTGAGCTATCTGTCTGTCTTTTGAGCTCTCTTGTCTTTCTTTTGAGCTGTCTTGTCTTTCTTTTAAGCTGTCCGTCTTTCTGTCTGTCTTTCCTTTATTCGAGCTGTCTTTCTTTCGAGCTATGTGTCTTTCTTTTGAGCTGTCTTTCTTTTGAGCTGTCTTGTCTTTCTTTTAAGCTGTCCGTCTTTCTGTCTTTCCAGCTGTCTGTCTGGCTGTCTTTCCTTCTTTCGAGCTGTCTGCTTGATAAAAATTCTAGTCAAACTGTCTCTGTTGTACAGGTGATGACCTGCCTGACCCTGAAGAGGAGAAGAGGCTCGCCAAAGCTGCCCGCGATGCTAACCGCCTCCCCGAGCTTCGGGTGATCCTGCTGGGCTGGAGGTGGCCAGGCAAAAGCCTCACTGGTAACACCATTCTAGGCCGAGAGGAGTTTCGCCTGGAACGAGCATCCGAATTTGCAGTGAAGCGCGAGACCGAGGTGGACGGACGCAAGGTGTCTATAGTGGACACACCCGGTTGGTTCTCCTCCCAGACCACACCCACGTCGTACCAACAGGAAATGACGCGAAGTGTCAGCATGTGTTCACCAGGGCCGCACGCCTTTCTGCTGGTTATCCCTGTGGGCATGTTCACCGAAACAGATAGGGCTCGCATAGAGGAGAACTTGGCACTGTTCGGGGAGGACATGTGGAAGCACACCTTGGTGGTGTTCACGTGGTCTGAGGTGCTTCGGGACAGGTCCATCGAGAGACACATCCACAGGGAGGGCCGCAATCTTCAGTGGGTGTTGGATAAATGTAAGAGAAGATATCACGTTATCAACAACAACATTTTCGGGGAGCATCCTCAGCTTTCACTACTCATGGAGAAGATTGAGAAGGTCGTGGCTGAAGAGGGGGGGCCCTTTAGAACACAGACTGAGGAGAGTAAAGTCCGGAGTGAGGCTCCAGCCGAAGCTAACAATGCGAACTTGAACCATAATGCAGTGAAAGAGGAGCGTGATCTCGGAGCTAGACCCAAAAAGAACTGTTCCTTTAGCTCCCTTCGAGCCTTGGACATGGACCCTCCATCAAGTACGTCCATTCCTTCTTTGGTGTTTTTGGTTGATTTTCAAGTCTTTAGCCAAATGTGTCAGTGGTTATGTCCACTTTTGGTGTGAGTGGATCTATTACACACCCCTAGCTTGTTAGTCCACCTTGTAAATCCAAATTCAGGGACAATAGCTCATAAGACTGTATATTGGCAAGAACCAAGCAATCCAATACATATCGTGATACAGCGGTCACGGTTCAATATATCGCAACATATTGTAACATATTGCAAATGATATTGCGATTTTTTTAAATCTTACTACTAAAACACACCTCTATATGAACAAGTTTTCCAATGCTTACAATAGCATTGCACCCTTGTGCTGCTTGTTAATGTTGGAGTGGAGCTGAAAATGGATTACACAAGTTGGCTGGGTATTTCTGGTTGGTGGACTATTCTCAGTCCAGCAATGACACTGAGGTGTTTTAACACTCCAGCAGCAGCAGCACTGCTGTGTCTGATCCACTCACACCAGCACAACACACACTAACATACTACCACCATATCAGTGTCACTGCAGTGCTGAGAATGATCCACCACCCACCTCCTGTGGAGGGGTGCTGATCATTGAAGAACAGGGCAACTATATATACAGAGAATCAGATGGACTACAGTCTGATAGTACTACAATAACATGTTTTGCAGTTTATTACTCTTTAAGAAAGAAAAACTTTGTGAACATCTGTTGTATATAATGAAATAAAGTTTTCAGTCTGGAATTATCAATCAGACTGACACGTCATAAAATTTTTAATGTGCATTTATATAATAAAATATTGATTATTGGCATGTAATGATACAATATTGCCACAAAGATATTGAGATACTATGCTACACTGACGGGGTGGCTATATAGCAAATATTACATCACAATACTTCATAGCATTTTTATGATTTTCTGAACTTTAAAATAGTTATATAAAAAGCTTTAGTATTAATAATAATTATATTATATTATCATTATATAATATTATAATATATAATTATTATTATATAATATATAACATATTATTAATATATATATATATATATATATATATTATTATAACCTTGCACTGCACTAAATCCAGTTAAACCGTCCCAATTATACTTATTTGGTAATGAAACGCAGGTAGTTTGATATCAACAACCTGCTTAAAAAAGTATTATTTATTACTGTAGACATAAATAAGCATAATATTGCCCACCACTACTCAGAGGTATGATGGCCTTAACAAAGGATCAGAATCAAATCTGGCAAAATATCACTGATATTGGATTCATTATAATGTGCAATCAAAATCAGAATCATCCTAAATCATCCTGAATCAATTGTGTACAATTAAAGGAATATTTATTCAGTAGTTTTACCATAAATTATTCTCCTGCATCTTTTATAACAATCAATTAATTATAAGGAAATAATTGGTTTGTTTGCTCTGTTTGTTTGCAGGTCCTATGGTTGAGGGGGTGTCTGACTAAAGCGTATCGGACCGGGGAGCAAAAAAAAGTGCTGCTTCATTCCAAACCCTGCTTCAACGACATTGGCTTCAGGAAATGACATCATATTTATTGACCAAAAATCTGATATTTATTTGATTATTGTTTGTTGAGATGATGGACGTGCTGTGTACCCTTTGATGAGGTAAAGATGAGGTAACCAACTCAGCAATAACACAAACACTCCCACTCTACTTATTTGCACTAATGAATCAATGACAACTCGATGTTATTGTGTTATAATTAGTCCAGTCTTTTAAGCCTGACAGCGCTTATTGGTTGTTGTGTTGGAATGGTTACGTTGACCAGTTTTACTGTTTGTTTAGGAGGAGTGAGCAAATCTTGAGCGTAGGCCAAGAAATACAATCAACAGGACAAATGAAGTTCAGTCCTGTTTGGTTTTATCATTTGTAATTACTGTAGTGTTTTAAGTAATTGTGATTTGTAATGGTATAAAATACTATCACTATCATAATTACTACTTTTGGTTGAAAACTGTTTAGAAATATAGTGTATAGATGTTTGTTACTGAATTGTGTGGCTTGCTTTTAAAGTTACTACTTACTTTGCTACTTAGTCTTGTAGGCCAGTTTAGAAACACTTCTTTTTAAACATTCCTGTAACTGTTACACATAAATATTAGCTTTAAAGAGAACCTGAACACTGAAACCTCGCACTAAGACCTACTTTGTGCGAACAGTAAAATGTTGCGTATTATTATATCATCGCTGTCCAAAGAAAAACATGCATCTTCATTTTTGTTGATTTGTATTGGTCTATTATTTAAAAGCAGCAGCTGCTGTTTATATAGTGTGAAACTTCAATGATGAATGGACCAATAGAAATGCTCCAAAATCACTTGACCATTGACTTACATTAAAAGTATGTAAAAGACTATTTTGGAAATACTTGGGTTTTTATTTTTGGACAGTGATCATAGTGGTTTGTTGTGCATGTGTGCCTGTAAACGATTCAAACAACTCGTCATATTACTAATTGCTGTTATTTTATTTGAAATACTATGAATTAGACACAAGAATGTATCTGTAGTTGTTGCATTCAATATCTTAATTGTTTTGGGAGCATCAAGAAGTTATTCAATGACAAACAAATATACTGTTATCATAATTTTCCTCCAATTTAATCACTATTTTTAAATAATAAGAGGCATTCTGCTCATTGTATTAAGTTAATTCTTAATGTTGTATCTCTTTCATACTTGGTACAACATTCAAATACAACTGCATCAAATTTCTACATATTTTACAGCTTCTTAAAAAACAATGGTTTCAGACCTTTGCTTGTGTATATCTTGTCTAAATGATTTAATTTAAACTGACCTTCCTTGTACACCCTGGTCAGAAATAGAAGTTCACAGAAAGAGAAGCTCTGCTGAGTTTACAGGAGGTTCACTTACACAAACAGTTAAATCTGATACTGATTTGTACTCGTTTCTAAGAGACTGAGATCCGAGTTGCCTGTATGATAGTTAATAAGGAGCTCCGTTGTTTTTAGCAGTAAACTAGGACTGTCTGTATTTTTAACTGTTTACATTTTTTGTTTTGGGATGTAAATTAACGGCATTCTTGGGACACAAAGTTGTCTGATAGTGTTTAAATTGCGTGCAGTCAGAAGTAGTCGCAGTGGTTTCGGTAGACCAGGAGTTACAGTCGTGCTGTACAAATGAAAATTGAGCCAATATGTTTATAACATCAACTATAAATAGAAGAAAAACACTCAAAAGTTTGGAAACACTTATTATTAGGGATGTAACGATACATTGTGAGACAGTTAATCGATGCAAATATGCCATGACTGAAATCGATTGAGATGTAAAATGAATCAATAGCCTTTTGAAACAGCAGATGGCGCTGGCGTGGTCTATGTTGCTCGTTTGATCCCAGTACATCGCGTTAGTTGAATGTACAGCGTCAGTCAGGGTCAAAACTAAGGCGCGCCAAAACACGAGGTGAAAAATATAAACCTGCACGTTTTAACATTTCACACACGTGAATTTTTCACTCGTGCAAATGTGAAACTCGCGGGTGCAGAAAGAAGAACTGCACACGCATTTTTCACAAACATGCTTAAACTGTCTTGACGGTTTGGGGGAGAGACATGAGCTAAACACTTAACTGATGGCACCTGGTTTCGTGACTGACCGCTCACTAAGAACAGCTTCTCCATCTACAACAACTACAACTGGGTTTATTTCACTTATAATAGTGATTTATAGTGATTTCTTACTTCTTATGAGCCCATCATACCATCACTATCATAATTACTACTTTTGGTTGAAAACTGTTTAGAAATATAGTATATAGATGTTTGTTACTGAATCTTTTAAAGTTACTACTTACTTTGCTACCTAGTCTTGTTGGCCAGTTTAGAAAGACATTTAAAAAATGGACATAAAATAGTATATTTGGAAACACGTCTTTTTAAAACATTCCTGTAACTGTTACACATAAATATTAGCTTTAAAGAGAACCTGAACACTGAAACCTCGCACTAATACCTACTTTGTGCAGACAGTAAAATGTTGCGTATTATTATATCATCGCTGTCCAGCCTCTCAAACTACAACAACTACAACTGGGTTTATTTCACTTATAATAGTGATTTATAGTGATTTATCACTTCTTTTGAGCCCATATTCACTTCAGTTTACATTGATATAGAAAAGATTATCAGAATACAGCATTTTGTAGTTTTGTTGTAGATAAATAATAAAAGGAAAATCGTATTGTAAGGCCTGCATTTTGCACTGCATCGTGAGTAGAGTGTATCGTTTAGAGATGGAAGGATTAACCGGCTATGTATCGGTATCAGTTGATTTTTAATCAAAATATGTGATCGGCGGATATTTCTCCAATTTAGAGCCGATCCCGAGAGCCGATCGATGGCGTTAAACAAATGAGCCTAATTTCTGTATTTACAGCTAACGTTTCATCCAGGAGGAGGAGCCCTCCGGCCAGCTCCCTGCAATTCCTATCTGAACCACTAGGTGGAAACACATACACTTTCTTTTTCCACAGACTGACTAAAGCAGCGGCCTCACGAGAAAAGCATGCGTCTGGCAGTGTTTACCGTATGTGACTCAGACTCACCCAGAACGTTTTTAAAATATGTAAAATCAGCGTCTCGTTGAGGAACCAACGACATTTAACACTAATAATCTGATACGGCACTGCACGCAGCTGAATACAGTGAGTATCAGTAAACAACAGAGCTAGAACACACAGCTAACACAAAACAAACAACCCAGAACACCTACAGACCAGATCTGACCGGTACTAACAGAACAGCAGCAGCAATTCAAGATCTACATTTAATGATTACAGATTTAGTTTAAAATAACAGAGTCTGTGTTTAATGACTGCAGTTTTTACTGTATTTATTTAATTAGCTTTTTTTATTTTAAATTAAGGGTCTAAATGTAATGATTACTGTTTTGGGGATATTTGTTTGATTTACTTTGTTTATTTACTGTTAATTTAGTTAAAAATATTATACTGTTTCACATGAGCTCATTAAAAATGGTAATAAACCAGTTTAGACCTTGTTTTATGAATTGCTTGTGCTAATAACTACATGTAGCCCTGCTGTGGCATATAGCCCCACCCTCGATCAGTATCGGCTATCGGCCGATCATGCTGAAAGGTGATCAGCGATCCAAGTCGGCCTCAAAAACGCTGATCAGTCCATCTCTAATATCGTTACATCCCTACTTGATATATTACAAATAGCTGTTGTCTTTCGTTCAGTTGGGACTTGTAAGAGACACCACTCCTTCTTTTCCAGTACTAATGTCTTGAGTCTTGTCTGAGTCCGATATTGATCCAATAATTGTTCCAGTGATTTTGATTCAGCGCCTGATATTGGATTGGTAGCACCTGCAGTACTGTTTAATTTTTCCTTTCAAAGTTAAATAATGTTATTAAATGATTAATAACTCACTATAATTATATACTAACAACAATTTCTAATTAGTCATTGAGATTTGATCAACAACTTCAAAATATAAAACATTCCCAACATCGTCTTCATTCTTGATGTTGTTATTACAGAATCATCTACAACTCACTATAATTCATTATTCTGGATAATTATATAATTTATGTTACAGCTCACTATAATTCATTATTCTGGATAATTATATAATTTATGTTACAGCTCACTATAATTCATTATTCTGGATAATTATATAATTTATGTTACAGCTCACTATAATTCATTATTCTGGATAATTATATAATTTGTTACAGCTCACTATAATTCATTATTCTGGATAATTATATAATTTATGTTACAGCTCACTATAATTCATTATTCTGGATAATTATATAATTTATGTTACAGCTCACTATAATTCATTATTCTGGATAATTATATAATTTATGTTACAGCTCACTATAATTCATTATTCTGGATAATTATATAATTTATGTTACAGCTCACTATAATTCATTATTCTGGATAATTATATAATTTATGTTACAGCTCACTATAATTCATTATTCTGGATAATTATATAATTTATGTTACAGCTCACTACAAATTAGCTGCAACCTGCAAATATGAATAGAATCCTATTAAAAGCATTTAATACACATGTCTTGGTTTTGGTTTCATTGGCTTTATATTAGTGAAAGCAATGACGTGTGAGCTGCATGTAGGTTTGGTACATCAGAACTGTCCTGCTGCTGCTGAGGGTCCTGGGTGGAATTTTAACCCATGAATGTCTGTATCTGATATTTGAAACATCTTTAGCTCCATGTTATCCAAGCTTTCCTGAGCACAAATCTGAAATCTGGACATTTTCAAGCCGTGCTGTTAAAGTTTTCCACCATATTAAATGTTGGTAATTAATAAAACAATAGAAAATCCTTTGACTGTGAATAGAAGTATGAAATCTTTAGATGTAATGTGTACAGCTGTACAGAATGTCATCACTTTAGACCAATCTAAACTTGCTGTGTGGCATTTTCCTTATTCTTTCTTGTTGCACATGAATGGGTTAATATATACCCTGGTATCTAAGTGCATCTGCAGGCTTTAGAATGTTTTTTTGGGCCAGTGTAGCTTCGGTCATGCTCATTAACACTTAATATACGGTCCAGTAACTACAATAGATGAGCTGCGCTACAAGGGACACAGTAATATTGTTCGATTATTTTCTTTTTATTGGAATGTTACACTATTGCAGGCCTGTAAGTGTGTGTTAGCTGTTTTTTTAATGAGCTGTACATATTTTCTGATTAAAAACCCTGCAACTCGGTTCAGTGTCTTCTCCTGTGTTTTGAAATTGCGCCCCCTGTCTAAAAGTGTCAACGGTTAAAGTGGCATTCCATTGATTTTTCAGCTTTTATTCATATTTCCATCATTAAACATCAATCAGATGATTCAGATTTCTTTGCATTGGTGGTGATGGGACCTAGGGGTGTAAAAAAATATTGAGATATCGAATATCTATTAATGATACTGTATCGATTCTCAAACACAGTATTGATTATTAATTAACAGTTTACATGCAAAGATTCCTGGCAGACAATGAATCATTGTGTGTTGTGTTTAAACCTCTGACCACTAGATGGCAGTGTTGTAATCCATTTTTTTTTTAGCTCCGCTCCAACATTAACAAGCAGCACAAGGGTGCAATGCTATTGTAAGCATTAGCAAACCTGTTCATACAGTAGAATTTTAAAAGATATTGCAATACATTAAATTGTGACCCCTATATTACGATACGTATCGTATCATTAGGTACTTGCCAATATACAGCTCTAATGGGAACCAGGGGTCATATATATATATATATATATATATATATATATATATATATATATATATATATATATATATATATATATATATATATATAGAGAGAGAGAGAGAGAGAGAGATAGATAGAAGGATCGATCGGCCATGTATCGGTATCGGCCGATTTTTAATCAAAATACGGCGATAGGCCGTTCTCGAGAGCCAATCGATGGCGTTAAACAAATAAGCCTAATTTCTGTATTTCCAGCTGGCTTCATCCAGGAAAAGGAGCCCTCCGTGAAACCCCCTCCGGCCAGCTCCCTGCAATTCCTATCTGAACCACTAGGAGGAAAAACATACCGTTTCATTTTACTCAGACTGACTAAAGCAGCTGCCTCGCGAGAACAGTTTAGACTTGGACTTAACTTTATTGACCCTGTAGGGGAAATTTTTCTTGGGCCACCCAAAATTGCATCCTGTTAACATAAATCTTAAAAATCTTAACTTAAAAAATTATAAAAATACACTTGCTCATCTATTAGAATTAAAAATTTCAATAGAAACAGGTATGAATTCTTAAACCGATCTCAATCTCCTTCCTGAAGGGAGAAACTGATACTCTGAAAAAAGAACATGATCCAGATTAGAAATAATTCACCTTGCTAGCCTAGCCTGTGCTGACCTCCCCCAATGATTTTCCATAGTTTACGTCGTTCACGGCATGTGCGGATAGAAAACATCGTCCGCCTGGCAGTCTCGTGGGGGAACCAAAACAAAGACATTTAACACTACTAATCTGATACGGCACTTCAGAGACACCACACAGCTGATTAACAGCAGAGCTAGCACAGAACAGCAGCAGCAACAGCCAGAGAGCTAAAGGAACCACAGCCAGAGTTATTAAGTTTATAGTTCTAGATAAGCATGTTTCAACCATGTTTCATGACTTGCTTGCGCTAATAACTACATGTAGCCCTGCGGTGCCTAATAGCCCCCCCCCCTTATCGGTATCAGCTATTGGCCAATCGCGATGAAAGATGATCGGAATCGGCCTCAAAAAAGCTGATTGGTCCATCTCTAATATATATATATATATATATATATATATATATATATTTGCATACTTGGCTGCTAATGTCGCCCCCTTCTGGGGAACTTGTAACCTGTGAAACGTGAGTAAGTTCAATGAGTAGCTTCAGTCTAAAAGCAGTCAAGAGAATATGTTTTTAATTACTTCAAAAGCTCCCTGTTTTTTTAACTATATATATATATATATATATATATATATATATATATATATATAAAGTTAAAGTTGAGGTAAATAAAAGTCTTTTATATATATATATATATATATATATATATATATATATATGTAACTGTCTGTTCTGCTGTACACATGACATTAAAACTCTTAAATCTTGAATCTGTTTGGATCAGATGTCTGGTTCTCATCGTCACCACTGTGACCAGCTCTGACTCTAGAATAAAGCATTTCACACCAAAGCACTCTGAATGATAATGTTTACATCTTAAATGTTTAATTTTACTGAAATGTTAAACAAGTCATGTTAGGAATTCCCCTTTAGAAGCCTAATCCCAGTTACTGTGTCTCAGTGGGTCTGCCTGATGTCTCTTTGAACTCACCTATCAAAGACAAGGCCCCTGTCATCATGAAACATGCTCACTGTACAGTACGTGGGACGTTCTGTGGTCAGTGTGTGGACCAGTATACAGTGCAGTCCACTGCAACTTGAAATGAAACAATTACTTGAGATTAAAATGCAGACCACCAGCTCTAAAGGGTCTCAACGTCTGAATTGGGGGAACGGTTTAGGATAAACATACTCTCAAATGACCGATGACCTATTCGTCTTCTTTATTTGCATCCATGAATGACTTGTGCATTTGTAAGTTTATGTATCAAAACCATGTTTATGTTTTTGTACCTCTGCCTTTACAACTGATGTATGCAAATGAGCTCTGTTCTGATTGGCTGCCCTGTGTTATGCTTAATTTAAAAAGCAGGCTAGGCTGGAACTCTCATTATGACATAGACCTAGACGGACAGGGCGAATTGGCTCGGTGCTGAAAAGGCTAATATTTGTAAATATATTTTTTTGTGACATCACAAAAGCAGTGACGTCAAATCGGGCTCTATTTTTTCACTTTTTAAGTCCATGAATGACGTGTATATACACTACCGCTGAAAAGTTTAGGATCACTTTAAAACAATGAATGTAAGTGTATCAGATGATTTTTAAAGAATAAAAATGTTTGTATTAAAGTCTATTTTTGTATAGAGGCTTATTTTACATATAGTTCTATTATCAGTAATTCTCAGTCCTCTGTCTAAATCTCCTGGTACGACCACCAATCCAAGTTAAGGATGTTATTGGACTAATTGGTTGTTAGGACACTCTTGATCAATTGTGATGCACAGCTGAAAAACATTCTACTAATAAGTGAGTATAAAAGGGAACAACATTCTAGGTTAGTTTAGTATCTGAAGATCAGCAGTTGATGTCTTGCTGACCGACTCACAATGACCAGAAAGAAACAACTTTCTTTAGAGACCCGTCAGTCCATTGTTGTGTTAAGGAAGAAGATACTCCATTAAAACAAGAACATTCCACTGTGATCCAAACTTTTGAGCGGTAGTGTGTGTGTGTGTATATATATATATATATATATATAACGTAACGTTGTAGGTTTATGTATCAAAAACAGTGTTTTGAAATGAACATTTAGGCTGTTTTTTGTCACTGTCTCTTTAAGACTAATATATGTAAATGAGCTCTGTTCCGATTGGCTGGAACCCTCAAAATCTCAAATATTGTATATATTTGTTGATGTTTGTAAATATGTGACATCACAAAAGCAATTCTGTAAAATGGGGCTGTTTCTGATGCTTAGATTCCAAACACGGACTTTAACATTGTTTATGTATGAAAGGAAAAAGAAAAAAAATATATATATATATAAATATATATATAAATATATATATATATATATATATATATATATATATATATATATTCTTCTGGGATTCTTCACAGCTACCAAATAAATTATTAATATTTCAGTGTAGTTGTTTTCATTACAGCTAAAAATACAGTGCAAGCCCTTTAGTATTTGGACAGTCACAGTTTTGGTGGTCTAAAATAACTCTCAACAGTATTACCAGCATTGAAGGGCAAGTCCAATCATTTTTTCCCCTCAAAATTTCAGCCATACTCATTCAGATGAGGTATATGCTTTAATTTCACTAACAGTTTTGGCCTACAACATACTTAAAAAAATAATAAAACTAGTGCCTACAGGTTAATTCAGTTATATACATGAAGGAGGTAAAAAGAAAAGTCATTAAAGTTCAGCAATGACGTGCAGGTTCACTGGTTGTTACGGTAATACAAATACAATAATAATAATAAAAGGTAGCTGATTATTCTTCTTGATGCTAAGTTATAAACAAACAAACAAGTTGTTAGGTTTCTCTAAAATTGGGTATTTCTTACTGAATTTGGGGGGAAAAATCCCTTTAAAAGTTATTGATTACTTTATATATTGTTACAGCTTATGGCCACGAGGTGGCGCCAGATATACAGAGTAGATTATAACACAGTATTATCCACAATGTAACTGTATATGTACTGTAATGTGACTTTTAAGGGGGATTAAAACTGGCCTGCACTAAACAGGACATCATGCGAGACATATTCTGACATCCTCTGAAACCAATTTAAACTAAAATAAACATATTTATGATTTTTTTGCTCACCAACCCTTGACCAGGGGCTTAACCCCTGTGTTTAAACTCTATCATATACTGTTGTTCCATGTCAAGGTGTGTTCTGCATCACAGTGTCATTCTTCTGACAACAACAAAACCCCATCTGAGGTCCCTGCCTGAGGATAAAAGGAACATTCCAGAAAAGACAGGCAGGACGGCGCACAGTTGGCTGAAGGTATTCGTACGCTCCTGCAGACAGGAGGATTTATACAGACAGTGTGAAGCCAATAGTAGAGCATGCAAACTAACCACACAATCTAGAGTATTTCAGGTAAGTCATATCACTCAGCTGAGTGAGCAAACGGAGAGATCAGGAGCCACACAGCTGACAAAGTGGCTATACGTTTAAAGAGCACATATCAGGATGAGCTTTATTTTCATCATGAGTTTTAAATGAGAGCCTCATTACACAGTCGAGTCACATAAACACGGCCTTCTTTCAACGGCGGCAGCGTTTCGGTCTGCAGAATGTTTTCATGGCGTTCTCTGACACACTGATCCATGTGGAACACCAATTCGGGTATGAATCTGTACTTGCAGATCAGGAACCTGTCCAGCTTCTTTTTTTGAAATTCAGGTTCCACCTTAAATGGTGCAGCAGTTACATTCTGGTACCTCAGGCTACCTGTCCAGCTTCCGGTTCAGGTTCCACCTTAAATGGTTCAGCTGATACATTAAAAAATTCCTAGTTCCACCTTAAATGGTGCAACAGTTATATTCTGTTACCTCAGGCTACCTGTCCAGCCTCCTGTTCTAATTTCAGGTTCCACCTTAAATGGTGCTGCAGTTACATTCTGGTACCTCAGACTACCTGTCCAGCTTTCTGTTCTAATTTCAGGTTTCACCTTAAATGGTTCAGCCGATACATTAGAAAATTTCTGGTTCCACCTTAAATGGTGCAGCAAGTACATTCTGTTACCTCAGACTACCTGTTCAGCTTCCTTTTCTAATTACAGGTTCCACCTTAAATGTTGAAGCAGTTACATTCTTTTACCTCAGGCTACCTGTCCAGCTTCTTGTTCTAATTTCAGGTTCCACCTTAAAGGGTGAAGCAGTTACATTATTTTACCTCAGGCTACCTGTCCAGCTTCTTTTTTGAAATTCAGGTTCCACCTTAAAGGGTGCAACAGTTATATTCTGTTACCTCAGGCTACCTGTCCAGCTTCCTGTTCTAATTTCAGGTTCCACCTTAAATGGTGCAGCAGTTACATTCTGGTACCTCAGACTACCTGTCCAGCCTCCTGTTCTAATTTCAGGTTCCACCTTAAATGGTTCAGCTGATACATTAGAGAATTTCAAGTTCCACCTTAAATGGTGCAACAGTTATATTCTTTTACCTCCGACTACCTGTCCAGCTACTTCTTTGAAATTCTGGTTCCACCTTAAATGGTGCTGCATTTACATTCGGCTACCTCAGACTACCTGTCCAGCTTTCTTTTCTAATTTCAGGTTCCACCTTAAATGGTTCAGCCGATACATTAGAAAATTTCTGGTTCCACCTTAAATGGTGCAGCAAGTACATTCTGTTACCTCAGACTACCTGTCCAGCTTTCTGTTCTAATTTCAGGTTCCACCTTAAATGGTGTTGCAGTTACATTCTGTTACCTCAGGCTACCTGTCCAGCTTTCTGTTCTAATTACAGGTTCCACCTTAAATGGTGTTGCAGTTACATTCTTTTACCTCAGACTACCTGTCCAGCATCTTGTTCAAAATTCAGGTTCCACCTTAAATGGTTCAGCTGATACATTTTAAAATTTCTAGTTCCACCTTAAATGGTGAAGCAGTCACATTATTTTACCTCAGGCTACCTGTCCAGCTTCTTTTTTTGAAATTCAGGTTCCACCTTAAATGGTGCAACAGTTATATTCTGTTATCTTAGGCTACCTGTCCAGCTTTCTGTTCTAATTTCAGGTTCCACCTTAAATGGTTCAGCTGATACATTAAAAAATTTCAAGTTCCACCTTAAATGGTGTTGCAGTTACATTCTTTTACCTCCGACTACCTGTCCAGCTACTTCTTTGAAATTCAGGTTCCACCTTAAATGGTGTTGCAGTTACATTCTGTTACCTCAGGCTACCTGTCCAGCTTCCTTTTCTAATTACAGGTTCCACCTTAAATGTGACCAGTTACATTCTTTTACCTCAGGCTACGGGTCCAGCTTCTTGTTCAAAATTCAGGTTCCACCTTAAATGGTTCAGCTGATACATTAGAGAATTTCAAGTTCCACCTTAAATGGTGCAACAGTTATATTCTTTTACCTCCGACTACCTGTCCAGCTACTTCTTTGAAATTCTGGTTCCACCTTAAATGGTGCTGCATTTACATTCGGCTACCTCAGACTACCTGTCCAGCTTTCTTTTCTAATTTCAGGTTTCACCTTAAATGGTTCAGCCGATACATTAGAAAATTTCTGGTTCCACCTTAAATGGTGCAGCAAGTACATTCTGTTACCTCAGACTACCTGTCCAGCTTTCTGTTCTAATTTCAGGTTCCACCTTAAATGGTGTTGCAGTTACATTCTGTTACCTCAGGCTACCTGTTCAGCTTTCTTTTCTAATTACAGGTTCCACCTTAAATGTTGAAGCAGTTACATTCTTTAACCTCAGGCTACCTGTCCAGCTTCTTGTTCTAATTTCAGGTTCCACCTTAAATGGTGTTGCAGTTACATTCTTTTACCTCAGACTACCTGTCCAGCTTCCTGTTCTAATTTCAGGTTCCACCTTAAATGGTGTTGCAGTTACATTCTTTTACCTCAGACTACCTGTCCAGCTTCTTGTTCAAAATTCAGGTTCCACCTTAAATGGTTCAGCTGATACATTTGAAAATTTCTAGTTCCACCTTAAATGGTGAAGCAGTCACATTATTTTACCTCAGGCTACCTGTCCAGCTTCTTTTTTTGAAATTCAGGTTCCACCTTAAAGGGTGCAACAGTTATATTCTGTTATCTTAGGCTACCTGTCCAGCTTCCTGTTCTAATTTCAGGTTCCACCTTAAATGGTTCAGCTGATACATTAAAAAATTTCAAGTTCCACCTTAAATGGTGTTGCAGTTACATTCTTTTACCTCCGACTACCTGTCCAGCTACTTCTTTGAAATTCAGGTTCCACCTTAAATGGTGTTGCAGTTACATTCTGTTACCTCAGGCTACCCGTCCAGCTTCCTTTTCTAATTACAGGTTCCACCTTAAATGTGACCAGTTACATTCTTTTACCTCAGGCTACGGGTCCAGCTTCTTGTTCAAAATTCAGGTTCCACCTTAAATGTTCAAATTCCTGGTTCTACCTTAAATGGTGCTGCACAGAGCAGTGCAAATACTCGAGAGGCACTGCTGTGTCTGATCCACTCACACCAGCACATCACCTCAGTGTCACTGCAGTGCTGAGAATGATCCGCCTCCCTAATACCTGCTCTGTGGTGGTCCTGTGGGGGTCCTGACCATTAAAGAACAGGTTAAAAGGGAACTACAGTCTGTAAGTGTAGCTCCTATATAGTCAGTGGAGCTTTTGGAGCTGTGTGTAGATACAAAGAGGTTAAATGTAAAAGAGTCCGAGATTTTTAAATATTGGTGGAATTCCCCTTTGAAGGCACAGTAACCAAAAACAATGGTCAGATGAATTGCAGTGCTTGTACATAAAACTACTGATAAGTGGACTCTGGGGGTAAAACAGTGAGATGTAAGAGGGTGGGGGGGGGGTGGGGGTGGGGGGGGGGGGTAGGATATGGGCAGAATGGTCCGCCACATCAGGCTTGTCACCTCATTAGTTCTCTCTCCTCCTCCTCACTGCGCCTCCTCCAGCAGCCCTGTATGGTCATTTTCTGCCTCAGCAGTGCCCGAGCAGATAACGCATCCTCTTGGCCTCGTGGTCACTCGTCTCGGCTGGAATCACCCCGTTTCCTGTTCCACAAAAAAATCTGCCCAGACGACCGCAGCCCCGTGAAAAACAGGAAAATGACACATAATGAGTCCTGTGGGCGCTGAGGGGGCGGCAGCGGGGACGAGGCCTGAGCTGACAGGGCCACGGAGCAGCACCCCGGCCGGCGCTCTCTGGACAGCCACAGGGCGTTCACTCTCAGGTGTGCTCACCAGGCTGAACGTTAAAGCACAGGGCAAAAGTTTGGGGACGGTCAATGACATGATCATTTTAATATATTTTAATATATCGTCGCTGTCCAATGAAAAACAAGAATCCCCAAAATAGCAACTGTACAGGAGAGACCAAAAACATACTTTACTTTCCATGTAAGTCAATGGAACCAGAAATCTTTCCAAGCTATTTTGGAGCACTTCTATTGGTCCATTCATCCTTAAATTTTCACACAATGTAAACGACCATTGTAGAGTTCAAATGATGTAGAAAACTCAAAATCGACAAAAAAATTGAGATATATGTTTTTCATATATATATATATATATATATATATATATATATATATATATATATATATATATATATATATATATATATATATATATATAGTGCCACAGTGAGTGGCACTATATATATATCCACATAATTATATGGTTAAGAGTCATTCAGAGAGGTTTGTGGGGAGGAATTGTTCACAGTGGTGGTGAATGGAACCAGACGTCCATCTCTAAAAACTCCCTTACCAAAGTTATTACAGGTGTGTAAACACTCCGGCAGCACAGCTGTGTCTGATTCACTCTCACCAGAACAACACACACTAACACACCGCCCGTGTCACTGCAGTGCTGAGAAAGCTCCACCTGCCTAGTAGTACCTGCTATAGATAAACTTGCCCAGGAAGAATTGTTCACAGTGGTGGTGAAGGGAACCAGACGTCCACCTCTAAAAACTCCCTCACAGAAGGTTATTGCATGACATTGTTGAATATACACTGCCTAAACATTGCTTTAAGATCTTTCCAAGATGAACCTTTGGCCTACAAGGAGTTAGAATCCATTGATTTTAATTCATTCCTGGTGGAGGGATACATGTAGGGTGTTGTAGAGAACAAATAGTCCCCAAATAGTCCCCAAAGAAAATTAGGATTAACCAATATTTCACCATCATCAACATTAGATATAAGAACTTCAACCACAAGTTGGTGGTTTGGGTGGTTAGGATGGCAGATAAGATTAGTTTATGTTTGTGTAGTGGTCAGCACTGTCTCCTCACAGTTAGAAGATCTGGGTTGGATTCCCGGTCTGGGCCGTTCTGTGTGGAGTGTGTATGTTCTCTTCGTGCCTGAGTGGGTCCTCCAGGTACTCCGGTTTCCTCCCACAGTCCAAACACATGCATGTTATGTTGATTGGTGAGTGTGTGTTGGCCATGTGATGGACTGGTGACCTGTCCATGGTGTACCCTGCCTTCGCCCCATGAGGCTGGGATTGGCTCCAGTGACCCTGACTAGTGGGATAAAGTTGAATATAATGGATGAATGGATATTTGTGTTGTAGACATGGTGACCCAAGGCTGTCATCACCACCACTGTAAAGAAATTAGAGTCTATGGCTGTGTCTCAAACCCTAGTGAGTGTCTAAGTAGGCTGTCTAGGTAGCAGCTGTGTAAGTATCAGTGTTCTCTCCTCATCTCTCCTCATAAAACAGATTACTGAGACGCTCTAGTTAGAGAGAGACTGCGTCACGGCTTGTTCCCGACCACTGCAGCACACGACAGGTGGTTTAGCTGGTTGCTAAGCTATCGGCCGGCATCGAAAACAATAGCCCGAGGCTTAAAAATCTGTTAGCATAAATGCTAATGTCTCGAGTATAAAACTGCTAAATGGTGAAGGACTCGTTACAGAGTTGATAATAAAAACTGTTTTGTGTGATTATATGACCAGAAACACATTAAAACTCCAGAGAGAATCAAAATAACTCACATTTTAAAACCACTTCACTGCTCGTAGATTAGCCTGTGTTGCATCATGGGATTGTCTTAGCGGCTGAGGAAGATTCAATGCTTCTTAAAATCAGGTCTAAATAAGGTTCCTCAGTAGACAGCATGTTTAAGGTATGTAAGAATTGGGACAGTCTACTTGTCGGGAGCGCATACTATGACGTAAAATGCTGCCTATGTAGGAGCTCACTAGGATTTGAGACACAGCCCATAAGTTTCCCTGCAGTAAACCGTTTTACATTAAACCTCTCTGGAGGACGCAGTAAACCTTCTTCCAGTATGTTACACTACAAGTTGTGCAGTAACATCTGCTGAAAGATGCCATAGTGAGTTAAAGAGACCACTGGTTTTCAAAAACTCTACATATATAAAAGGTTAAGATGTAAACAGAGCCATTCAGAGTGGTTTGGGGTGAAAGGCTGCACTATACCTAAAGAACTGTTCACAGTGGTGGTGAATGGAACCAGACGTCCGCCTTTAAAAACTCCCTCAAAGAAAGTTATTATATGAGATTTTTGAATGTACACTGCCTGATGTCTGACACAAGTTGTTTTATGGTAGTCTTAAGACGAAGCTTTGGCTTAAAAAAGAGTTTTCACTAGGGATGCACCGATACCACTTTTCCTTACCGATACCAATACCGATACCAGCTTTTCAGGTATCTGCCGATACTGAGTACCGATACCGATACCAACTCTGACTTAAATGACATATATGGTTATAAATCCTGATGTTTATAGGGTTCCACTTTTATATGTTGTATTTGTTTATGTCTTATCCTGAATAAGATATTATAACCTTGAAAGAAAACCATTTACTGGTTGAGTAACTGCACATTAAAAAGTTTCAGAGCTATGAATAAATAAAAATTGCCACAATGCAGAAACACGTGCAGCCATTTAGTCAATAGGCTTCATGGTATCGGCGCTCTCTATTGCCGATACCGATACGGTATCGGTATCGGTGCAACACTAGTTTTAACCCATGATTATAATAAATGTTTCTCTATAATTAACTATTTTATGAAACCAGTCCGGATGGCTGTGTTTACATCCCAGTGCCTGAATTATTTAGACATTTTGAAATGTTGGTGGACTTCCCCCTTAACTCATCGTCTCTAGTTTATCACCTCAGTGTCTAGAGGAACACAAACTGTGAAGCCGCAGATGAGCTACTGTCTCTGACTTTACATCTACAAGGTGGACCAGCAAGTAGTAGGAGTGTCTAATAGAGTGGACAGTGAGTGGACACAGTGTTTAAACACTCCAGCAGCACTGCTGTGTCTGATTCACTCACACCAGCATACTCTAACACACCGCCAGTGTCCCTGCAGTGCTGAGAATGATCCACCTCCCTAATAATACCTGCTCTGTGGTGGTCCTGTGGGGGTCCTGATCATTAAAGAACAGAGTAATAAAGTATACAGAGAATCAGATGAACTACAGTCTGTAAGTGGAGCTCCTGTATGGTCAGTGGAGCTGATAACATGTTGTATATGTGGAACAGTAAGTGCAGCTGTATAGACAGATGTATGTACTTGTGTCTGGACAGGGTGAACCAGAGTGCGCGCTCACGTTTCCTTCAGAGGGGCGCGTGCACGTCCTCTTTTCCTGATCCTGAGAACTTCTGGATCCTGTGTCCCATTGTGACGGACTGTTTTTCTGCACTCATGGTCGCTTCTCCCTTCCTCTTCTCTCACACACACTCTCTCTCTCTCTCTCTCTCTCTCTGCTGAGCTCACTGGGTTGAGGGTGGCGGCGAGAAACGAGGGGAACATGAAGAGAACAAGAGAGAACTTCCACTGCCCTTACATTTCACTGGATGGACATTAACCGGCTGGCACGAACTGGGTAGGTCCAGAGGTTGAAACTGTTTGCTTCTGTGGATACAATGGACTCCTATGAGCAGCAGGCTGGAGTAAAGGATATAACCATGGCGACAAAACACACGACAAAGCCAACAAGGCAGCTTGTGGATTGTTTTTCTATTGGAAGGTCAATTAAGCCTATCAATAGCAGCGAGCTTAGACCATCCGAAGCAGAAGTGTGTCCACCATCATTAGTGGGTGTCTAATAATAGGACTGAATGGGGAACGCTATGACTGTCTAGTTATTCTCTATACACATATCATGTATTGTATTCATGTGGTTGTTCCAGATTGGCTGTGAAGTCATGAGATCATCCTCGTCTCGTTTGTCAAGTTTTTCCTCAAAAGACTCCTTATGGAACCGGTAAGAGATCCAAATCTACTCACAGCTTCCAGTTCTCAGTATGTATCCCACCCTGTTTAAAGATAAAGACTTCATTCTGGTACATAATCGTGAAGAACCAGTCTGAACTCTGCTTAGACGCTGGCTGGCTCACTGTTGACCACTGATATTGTACCCTGTCCAATGATTAATGGCTAGAATGGCATTCAATACAATCACAGTAGATTTAGATACAGCTTAGTTTTAGTAATAGTTCAATACAATGGTTTAAAAAATGATGTAGACCCACAATAGAAGGCGCTTGGATGGTAGGCGGCAAGGGAGACAAATTATTAGGACGGGAATAGAGTGTTGAACATCTACCCTTGTCTTGTATGGGACTGCGGGCGGGAGCGGGATGAAGTATCTATGCTGTGAATGAATTCCATAGAGAAGATAAGCTGGAATAGAAGACAGGGTGGTGAACAACAGTGGTGAGTGTTGAGGTGGGTGACACAAGAGGCCATTTACTGGCCCTGCTGTCTATTTATCATTAATAACGCAACTCATCCATGGTAAACACAACTGGTGACATCATGCGTTTATTATTTATAATGATTAAACTTAAAGCCCAAGAAGATCTAGGTCTGCGTTTTCTTTCTAATCAAGTTAATCTTGTTTTTCTGGGCCACACAGTATGTGTTGTGAATGAGTGACATATATTTAATCATATTTCTCTCCTATCCTTGTAAACTGGGTGGTCCTAATCTTGGGTAGAGCTTACCTAAGCATTTACTAACCAATCACAGGGTTGATGTCTCTCTGGCTCCGCCCACACAAACCAGTTTCAGAGTTAAAACTCACCAGCATCACCAAAAACATAGCAAGATAAACCTTCATTCCTTTATCATCACCAACACTGTTCCTTCATCCCTTCATTCCTTTATCATCACCAACACTGTTCCTTCATCCCTTCATTCCTTTATCATCACCAACACTGTTCCTTCATCCCTTCATTCCTTTATCATCACCAACACTGTTCCTTCATCTCTTCATTCCTTTATCACCACCAACACTGTTCCTTCATCCCTTCATTCCTTTATCATCACCAACACTGTTCCTTCATCTCTTCATTCCTTTATCATCACCAACACTGTTCCTTCACCCCTTCATTCATTTATCATCACCAACACTGTTCCTTCATCTCTTCATTCCTTTATCATCACCAACACTGTTCCTTCATCCCTTCATTCCTTTATCATCGCCAACACTGTTCCTTCATTCCTTCATTCCTTTATCACCACCAACACTGTTCCTACATCTTTTCATTCATTTATCACCACCAACACTGTTCCTTCATTCCTTCATTCCTTTATCATCACCAACACTGTTCCTTCATCCCTTCATCCCTTTATCACCACCAACACTGTTCCTTCATCCCTTCATTCCTTTATCATCACCAACACTGGTACTTCATCCCTTCATTCCTTTATCATCACCAACACTGTTCCTTCATCCCTTCATTCATTTATCATCACCAACACTGTTCCTTCATCCCTTCATCCCTTTATCACCACCAACACTGTTCCTTCATCCCTTCATTCCTTTATCATCACCAACACTGGTACTTCATCCCTTCATTCCTTTATCATCACCAACACTGTTCCTTCATCTCTTCATTCCTTTATCACCAACACTGTTCCTGCATCTCTTCATTCCTTTATCACCACCAACACTGTTCCTTCATCCCTTCATTCCTTTATCATCACCAACACTGGTAGTTCATCCCTTCATTCCTTTATCATCACCAACACTGTTCCTTCATCCCTTCATTCCTTTATCATCACCAACACTGTTCCTTCATCCCTTCATTCCTTTGTCATCACCAACACTGATCCTTCATTTTTTTATCATCACCAACACTGTTCCTTTATCCCTTCATTCCTTTATCATCACCAACACTGTTCCTTCATTCCTTCATTCCTTTATCATCACCAACACTGTTCCTTCATCCCTTCATTCCTTTATCATCACCAACACTGTTCCTTCATCCCTTCATTCATTTATCATCATCAACACTGTTCCTTCATCCCTACATTCCTTTATCATCATCAACACTGTTCCTTCATCCCTTCATTCCTTTATCATCACCAACACTGTTCCTTCATCCCTACATTCCTTTATCATCACCAACACTGTTCCTCCATCTCTTCATTCCTTTATCACCAACACTGTTCCTGCATCTCTTCATTCCTTTATCACCACCAACACTGTTCCTTCATCCCTTCATTCCTTTATCATCACCAACACTGTTCCTTCATCCCTTCATTCCTTTATCACCACCAACACTGTTCCTTCATCCCTTCATTCCTTTATCACCACCAACACTGTTCCTTCATCCCTTCTTTCCTTTATCACCACCAACACTGTTCCTTCATTTCTTTATCATCACCAACACTGTTCCTTTATCCCTTCATTCCTTTATCATCACCAACACTGTTCCTTCATCCCTACATTCCTTTATCATCACCAACACTGTTCCTTCATCTCTTCATTCCTTTATCACCAACACTGTTCCTGCATCTCTTCATTCCTTTATCACCACCAACACTGTTCCTTCATCCCTTCATTCCTTTATCATCACCAACACTGTTCCTTCATCCCTTCATTCCTTTATCATCACCAACACTGTTCCTTCATCCCTTCATTCCTTTATCATCACCAACACTGTTCCTTCATTTCTTTATCATCACCAACAATGTTCCTTTATCCCTTCATTCCTTTATCATCACCAACACTGTTCCTTCATCCCTTCATTCCTTTATCATCACCAACACTGTTCCTTCATTTCTTTATCATCACCAACACTGTTCCTTCATCTCTTCATTCCTTTATCATCACCAACACTGTTCCTTCATCCCTTCATTCATTTATCATCATCAACACTGTTCCTTCATCCCTACATTCCTTTATCATCATCAACACTGTTCCTTCATCCCTTCATTCCTTTATCATCACCAACACTGTTCCTTCATCCCTACATTCCTTTATCATCACCAACACTGTTCCTTCATCTCTTCATTCCTTTATCATCACCAACACTGTTCCTTCATCCCTTCATTCCTTTATCATCACCAACACTGTTCCTTCATCCCTTCATTCCTTTATCATCACCAACACTGTTCCTTCATTTCTTTATCATCATCAACACTGTTCCTTTATCCCTTCATTCCTTTATCATCACCAACACTGTTCCTTCATCCCTTCATTCCTTTACACACACACACACACACACACACACACACACACACACACACACACACACACACATATATATATATATATATATACACGTATGGGGCTCAGTCCTCTGAACAATTGGTTTATTTAAAAGGGAAATTCCACCTTTTTTTAATTCTATGTAATACATTTGTTAAATGTGAGAATTTAAAAAAATGAATGCACATCTCCAGCATTTAGAAATTCAAAAAATATTGATGGAATTCCTCTTTAAAAACGAATGCAAATGCTAACTCTGTTTACATCAATAACTGATTTTGAAATTTTGAAAATATGGATGGAATTCCCCTTTAAAAACAAACGTCCACGTTTATTAGTTTTCACTGTAGAAGTGGTCGCAAGTTTATACACACAAAATAATAAAAACAAATAAAATCAGTATCAATATCGGGATATTATTTTGGGTATTAATCGATATCGAAATGAAAACGATGGAATCGCCCATCCTCACAGAACAGCTGGAGTGAAGCCGCCTGTTCACTGAACAAGAAACAAGAACAGCCCGTCATGTGAGGCATCGCGGCGCATGCGCAGAGCCCGGCTTTACCAACAGTGGGTGGATGGAGAGAGAGAGACAGCAGCAGAGTGAGAGAGTGAGAGAGAGTGTACGGATGTCACATATTGCGCATTTAACGGAGGCTACAGTCTGACGAGAGAGCAGACGACACCCGGCGAGGCAAACCAGCGGAAAACAGTGGTTATTTCACGGTGAAATGTGGTCGTGTTGTCGCGGCGCCGCGAGCGGGGACGGTTTGAACATCACCCGGAATGTGTTCATCCGCCGCCGCTGCTGCTGCTAACGGGTGTTCAGTCCACACCGTGTCTGCTGGAGCCCGCAGACAAACCGTCGAGACATTATTATTCAAGCCAGAGGTTCCCGGTAGGAGGGAGTGAGAGAGGACGTTACGCCGAGCCCTGAAACGGCCGCTAAACCGACCCGCACGAGCTGGGACCGTTGGTTTTCCCCCCTTTCGCCCGTCTCTCCGCTGTTTACTGTTTATTAGCCCGCTAACGTTAGTCAGGCACCGCTAATCGATAACACAGCGCCGCGGAAGTTGCTGCAGTTTGTTTGTTTGTTTTCTTTTCATGCTTTCGGCTTTCTGAACGAACCCTTTCCATCTTTTTTTGTGGTCACTCTTTCTGGGAAATACCCCACCGCTGCCCGTGTAGGATGCCGGATCAAATATCGGTGTCCGAGTTTCTCTCGGAGACGACGGAGGATTACAACTCGCCCACCACGTCCAGCTTCACCACCCGCCTTCAGAGCTGCAGGAACACCGTCAGCGTGCTGGAGGAGGTAAGAGCTCCTCCTGAGGAGGAGAGCAGTCAGCAGCCGGAGTGAGGATGGAGAGAGAGAGAGTGTGAGAGAGTGTGGATGAATGTGGTTGTAGTGTGTTGAGGTTGGGGGGTGTGGGGGTGTATAAGTGGTTGATAAGAGTCTGACAGGATTGCAAACAGTGTGAGGTAGAGTTTTGAGGAAATAGGTTTGAGTAACCAAATAGTTGGCCAAGAAGCGTGTGGTAGAGTTTGGCCAAATAATGTCTGGTAAGGTTTGGTCAGATAGTTTGGGCTACTGTTTGGCTGAGTAGTGTTTGTTTGCGTTTGCCAAAAACGTTAGTTTCTGTTTGACACAACAGCGTTAGGTAGACTTTGGCCTAATAGTGTTGGGTTGCCTTTAGCCAAGCAGTGTTTGGTAGCCCTTTTGAGTAGCCTTTGGTCCAAATAGCATTGAGTAGCTATTGGCCAAACAGTTTTAGGTTTCCTTCGGCCAAACAGCATGGGTCACCTTTTTGGGTAGTCTTTGGCCGAACGGCTTCAGGTTGCCTTGGGCCAAACAACATTACTTAGCCTTTTTGGGTTGCCTTGGGCCAAACAGTGCCGGGTCACCTTTTTTTAGCCTTTGGCCCAAATATTGTTGGGTAGTCTTTGGCCAACCAGCATCGGGTTGCCTTGGACCAAACAGTGCCGGGTCACCTTTTTTTAGCCTTTGGCCCAAATATTGTTGGGTAGTCTTTGGCCAACCAGCATCGGGTTGCCTTGGACCAAACAGCGTTGGGTGGCCTTTTTGGGTACCCTTTGGCCAAACATTGTCAGATGGTCTCTTTGGGTCACCTTTGGCCAAACATTGTCAGATGGTCTCTTTGGGTCACCTTTGGCCAAACATCGTCAGATGGCATCTTTGGGTCACCTTTGGCCAAACAGCATCAGGTAGGCTTTTTAGGGTCTCCTCGTACCAAACAGCATCAGGTAGGCTTTTTAGGGTCTCCTTGGACCAAACAGCACCGGGTAGCCTTTTAGAGTTGCCTTGCCTTTGGCCAAACAGCGTCAGGTAGCCTCTTTGGGTCGCCTTTGGCCAAACAGCATCAGGTAGCCTCTTTGGGTCGCCTTTGGCCAAACAGCATCAGGTAGGCTTTTTAGGGTCTCCTCGTACCAAACAGCATCAGGTAGGCTTTTTAGGGTCTCCTCGTACCAAACAGCATCAGGTAGGCTTTTTAGGGTCACCTCGTACCAAACAGCATCAGGTAGGCTTTTTAGGGTCTCCTTGGACCAAACAGCACCAGGTAGCCTTTTAGAGTTGCCTTGCCTTTGGCCAAACAGCGTCAGGTAGCCTCTTTGGGTCACCTTTGGCCAAACAGCATCAGGTAGGCTTTTTAGGGTCTCCTTGGACCAAACAGCACCGGGTAGCTCTTTAGGGTTGCCTTGCCTTTGGCCAAACAGCGTCAGGTAGCCTCTTTGGGTCGCCTTTGGCCAAACAGCATCAGGTAGGCTTTTTAGGGTCTCCTTAGACCAAACAGCACCGGGTAGCCTTTTAGGGTTGCCTTGCCTTGGGCCAAACAGTGTTGAGTAGTCTTTTTAGGGTCACCTTTGGCTAAAACAACGTTGGGTAGCCTTTTTGGGTCACCTTGGGCCAAATGGTGTTGGGTGTCTTGTGGCCCAAATAGTGTTGGGCAGCCTTTGTTCCTAAGTGCTGTCAGGTAGGCGTTTGATCAAATAACGTTTGTAACTGACTGCCAGTGTTATCTGGGTCTCTTTCAGAGCTCTAGTTTCTAAAGTCTTCGTTCCAAAACAAGCGTTTAGAACATTGTATTTGCTTTTGACGGTTATGTCATGCAGTGACTGAGACACGGCTTAACTAATCTAAACAACTGCTGACTGGGTTGCAGTGAGCACTACCTTGTACAGTCCTGTGTTGTACAGCCTTCAGTTACATTAAACTTTGCTTAAAATGCTGGGTTTTAATTATGATTCTCCTGAAACATGTAAACATTGGGTCTGTTTGTGCCAAAGTTTATTTCTCTGTCAACATGTGAGCTCCACGTCATTCGTCGAGAGTGAGGGTTCATGCTGATTTGAATGCGAGTTCACCCGTTTTGGTTACAGGAGGTCATTTGCATGCCATCGCATTTGGCACGCTGCAAGAGTTCGCTTCCACCTGCTCCAGTAACCTTCAGTGATGGGTTACTGACCAGCAGGTTAAAGGGTAAACAATGAAATTAAGAATGGAGCTTTCTTGCACTCTGGGCTGATTAAACTGCCTCAGCCAAGCTTAACAGCTCATATGCTAATGGGAGAAAAGTAAACAAAATTTAATCAGAAACAGTGTATATGTTGATTTATTTATTTATTTTTTTGTACGGCAACAGTACAACGGGCTCTCACCTGCTCACTCTGGGTGCGCGTTTTAGTGAACAGTGTAATCCGGCCAAAGTTTATCCAGATATGATCCAAACAGAAAACACACGTTAATGCAGGGTGTAAACAGGCTCTAGTTGAGCCTAATGTTTGTACAAGGGATTTGCCTGCTTATCTGAGTCTCGATGGCTTCCCATTCGGGGAGAATGGGTTTCACGGCTGTGTGGCTGTTGACTGAGATCATCAGGTTTCAGATCGGCATAATAATACAGCGAGAGAGACGGTTGCTCCCCTCTTTAATGTATACGTAGTAGTCTATAAATGAACTGCCCGTCTAAGCGTTACTGTTGAAATCCTCTCTGATTAATTTAGACACATCTCCCTTTATAAACTAAACCAGACTGGTTTGTGGACAGACGGGCTGATTGTTTATCTGGCCGTTCATTGGGTCTGCTCACATGACTCAGTCTGAGTGAAGAGTGAAATTATTATGCTTTCTCTTTAAACCACATTACGAAACTCAATAGAAGATGGTTGTTTTACTCGCCATCGCTTGCATAATGGTTAGTTTGGCTCTCTGAACTGTGGCCCACAGGCCTGTGCACTAGGCTTGGAGGAAAAATAACCTCTTTGACACCTTGCATGGGTGGCCATAGTGTGAGATGGGTATAGTATTTGTTTTTTACCCTACAGGCCTGAAAGCAAGGGCTGTTCAACTTTGTTTAATATTTATTTAACAGCATATTAATACCTTGTTTCACAGGTTGGCCTTGAAAAAGAAATAAAATTCCAGGCCTCATAGCAGTACGTGGATGAAAGTGACGTTCAGCAGTGTTGTGACCTGAGAATGTTGTTCAGAAATTCTGCATACGTTCCTCATGGAAGCATAGCCGGACCTCCAGGCTGGCTGCTTTTCTCACAGAGGGTGCTGCATTCACTCTGTCTACCAAGCCTGTTTAGGGGTGGAAGAGTGTAATAGCACAGTACATGCACTGGTCAACCACACAAGGTCTGAAGAAGGGCGTCTGTTGCGGCCCTAGTGATGGTCCAGTATGGCAGGGCACTATTGGCAGCTGTCCTGAGAATAAATGTGGTCTAGCACTGCACTAAAGCAAAGATGACTGCTGGGAGTTTAGTGGGATGTCAGGCGCCCCAGCTGAGATGATGTGTGTGTATATATGTCCATATTTTAGCAGTGCAATTAAAAAGTATTCATAAATGTAGTACAAGAATATGCTGGTGAAGCGTATTATAGTGCCGCCAAGTCGTGTTATAAGTAGTTCAAGGAGAAATGTCAGAATATTATGCTAATAATAACCCACCAAATAAAACAACCAAGTATCTGAATTCCCAAAACATGCCCAACAGATATAGTTAAATGCTCAGGTCCAGCCCTACTAATAATTATATTGGTGTTTGCTCGCGTTTGCAAATGTCACACCGGTTAAATGTTCTTGTTAGCTGTGGAGTCTTTAGTGGTCTGAACTGCAGTAGATTGGGACCCTCTGGCACAATACCAAAACCAGCCCATTTCTATTATAGGGCTGTGTATTGGCAAAAACCTGATATGTATCTTGATAGAGCGGTCACGATTCAATATATCACGATATATTGCGATACTGCAAGCAAAGGGATATATTGCATATTTTTAAAATCCTACTATTAAAACACACCACTATATGAACAGGTTTATCAATACTTACAATAGCATTACGCCCTTGTGCTGCTTGTTAATGTTGGAGTGAAGCTGAAAATGGATTACAACACTGCCGTCTAGTGGTCAAAGGTTTCAACACATAACACACTGAGTCACTGTTTGCCAGGAATCTGTGTATCGATACTGTGTCTTCGAGAATCGATACAGGATCAGGAACCATATTCGATATTTTCGATGTTTTCTGACACCCCTATTCTATTATAAAGACTGTCATTCCAAAATAGCTTGGAAAAAATTCCGGTTCCATTGATTTGCATTGAAAACGACTGTTTTCGTCATTTATATATATAATTTCTCAGCCGATTTATGAACTAAAGGTTTCATTTTCAGTGTTACCGTTTTCCCTCTCGCTGATCTGTGGAAGCCAAGCCCAAACCGTTGGGCCAGTGTTTCGTGGAAGCCTGTTACATGACTGAAGGGCTTGTGAGCAGCATCTCTGACTGCACTGACTGATCAATCGGCCTCTCTGTGGGGCTGATGTGCTCTCTGCGCTGGCTGGTGCGTTAGTGTGCGTCTCTGCTGCGTGTGTCTGTGTGAGATTTGTGTGCAGTGCAGTGTGAGATTGGCCCGTTGGAGAGCCAGAGGGTTGGCGGTGTTGCCAGGCGGGGAGGGACGACGAGGAGGGGAGGGGAGGGAGGGAAGGCCTCGTGCTGCTGTAACGCAACGCGCTCTAATGCTTTCCTCTCCATTACGTAACGGTCAGGCCTCACAGCACTAATCTGAACTGCCAGAGCAGACCGAAAAACGAATGACAATGACGGAGAGAGGCTGAAAATTACAAACACAGATAGATGGAGATTCATTTTTGCATGAAAATCAATTGCATAAGATAAAAAAAAACATTAAATACATTGACAGATGACACATTAATAGAAAGAGAGAGAGAGAGAGAAGGGAACGCTAAGCTAACAGTACATTGTGTCTTAGTGCAGGCTTGGATTTAATGTCTTAATCTGGATGACCTCTGACCATCAAGCCAGCAGATTTTCTCCAAACTTGCTCATCTGAAGCACCTTTTGTGATAATTGATTGTCTCGTTTATTAATATGGCTCAACATTTGAACTTAATTGAGTATTCTATTGATATTTTTAGTATTTTATTAGAATGAATAGGCGTTCAAGACATATTTTGCTTTTACCGGATGATAAATATATTATCGCAAATATTAATTATTGGTATTAGAAGTGTTATTGTTATTGTTATCACTTGCTTTTTTATTGTACAAATGTATTAAATTATTATTATTATTATTATTATTTTATATAAACCATAAACTGAGTAGTAAAAGGTCCATTAAAGGTGGTCTTATTGATCAATAAGAGTCAACATGTGTCCAGATATGATCAACAAAAGTAAATGCCGTATAAGCTCGTAGGCTGATTAGCAGATTATTAGTCTAACACAGACAGTGATATTCATGTTTTAATATGTAATGCAATGATGATTTGATTCAAACTGACTCAGAGCTGCTAGATGTGTAGAAGTGAATTGACTTGGTGTCTTTTGGTATTTGGTAAGTCCGTTCCAGTTTGAGTCTTCATCTCAGGACTTGGTGGAGTGATACTGGACAAGGTTAGGCCCTAGAATGTCCAATATTTTAGGATTAGGCCAAACTTGTTTGTAATAACTCATTGTCTCCCTTTCCAATGATAAGCCCTTCAGTCCTTTTATCACTGCCGTCGTGCCCTTGAAGTCGCCCCAGCCTCGTTTCACAATGACGGCCTACGCCGGCAGTGTTGAAAAACAGCAAGGCCGCTCAATGGACGTGTAGTAAATGAGGGTTTAAAAAAAAAAAGAAAGATAAACAAGATAGTTTAAGAGTGATGTCAGTGTCTCCTGTAATGGGATGAGTCATCAGGTCAAAGCTGTTACCTTAGGTTCTCATAACAAGTATAAACATGGCTCAGCCAGCATTAAAGGCTTCTCTGGTCTCAGATTGTTGACTTTGTTTGTCCACAGCTTGAGGTGCTTTCAAAGCCCCCCCCCCCCCAGATTTGGTGTAACGAGGAAAAGTCCGTGTCATGAATCACCTCTCAGGCTGGCTGCCTCCCAGCTCCGCAGGCCACGGCCTAAACGAAAACCATCTGTTGGGACTCGGAGGCCGTAGTGTGCACGGGGCAGCAGTAGCTCTATCAGCTCTGGAATTTGACTGTCGAGGACAGAAAAAGAGAGAGAGAGGGAGAGAGGAGTCACATGACACAGGCCTGCCTGTAAACCAGGGATGGAACAGTTTTCCTGTTATGATTTCAGTGACTGAAATGGTCACATTATTGAGCATAAAAGCACAAACACCTCGTTCACATCAGTTCATCACAGGTATTCTTTTTAAAATCCTGAATCAATTTCTAGCCTAAAAAGTTAAGAATAAAAGAAAATATACTGGTAAAAAATGTCATATAAAATGTTATTTAAAATGAGGGGCCAATGTTGTACATCTTTATGTATTGACGGCACGCGCCCAGGCTTAAACAGAAGGACCAGCTCAATGTTTGAGTCTCAAATAATCTCAAGCTCATCAGTACTGGTGAGGATATGGTGACAGACATAGAACATTCACTCACATGCTCAGAAGACACACTCTTTACCACATTTTGACTGAGTTCTCTTTGAATTTTTCATTGTTTGGAGAAAGGATCTGAAGCAAAACCCACGCTACGCATGTTGTGTGTGCAGTTACACATTTTTCCCAAAAAGGCCCCCAGATCCCCCCCAAAAAAACAGTTTAGCTTTGAATGAGTATGAAAATATCCTTACAACAGCTACTGGGTTAGGGCTGCCACCCCAATGGAGAGAGAACCATTAATGTGGTGTTCTATATGCTCTGAAAATCATCGCTGTCCAAAGACAAACCTGTATCTCCATTTTCTGTTTGCTGTGCCATTTAAACTTGACAGTTGTTCTTCCTATATCCTGTGAAAGTTTCATAATGAATGGACCAATAGAAATGCTCCAGCATCCCATGGAATAAAACTTAACTTACATTAGAAGTAGAGAAGATTTTTGGCCTTCCTTGTAAAGTTACTTTTTTTGCTTTTGGCAGCAACGAAATTTGAAAAGGCTGATTATAGAAGTACATCTGCTGTGCATGAACACTTAAAAGCATCCTGGAGCATTTTGTCGAGCTGGCAGCTCCATAAAGGCCAAAGCACGGCTCTAGAATACCATCAGGAAGGACTGCTATATACAGCAGGTTCCAGTTCAGTTCCAGTCAGTTTGCATAAACTGAATGAAATGACTTCATCATCACTAATCATGCTTTATGAGCTGTAACAGGCTGGACCAGTAACATGAGTTGAGGTGACTTATCATTAGCATTTATGTTATTGATACCAGAGGTGTCAAGTAATGAAGTACAAATACTTTGTTACCTTACTTAAGTAGAAATGTTGGTTATTTATACTTTACTGGAGTAATTATTATTCAGCTGATTAGTTACTTCTATTTCTTACATTTACACTCCATTATCAGTACTTTCTACTCCTTACATTTACACTCCATTATCAGTACTTTCTACTCCTTACATTTACACTCCATTATCAGTACTTTCTACTCCTTACATTTACACTCCATTATCAGTACTTTATACTCCTTACATTTACACTCCATTATCAGTACTTTCTACTCCTTACATTTACACTCCATTATCTGTACTTTCTACTCCTTACATTTACACTCCATTATCAGTACTTTCTACTCCTTACATTTACACTCCATTATCAGTACTTTCTACTCCTTACATTTACACTCCATTATCTGTACTTTCTACTCCTTACATTTACACACCATTATCTGTACTTTATACTCCTTACATTTACACTCCATTATCAGTACTTTCTACTCCTTACATTTACACTCCATTATCAGTACTTTCTACTACTTACATTTACACTCCATTATCAGTACTTTCTACTCCTTACATTTACACTCCATTATCTGTACTTTCTACTCCTTACATTTACACTCCATTATCAGTACTTTCTACTCCTTACATTTACACTCCATTATCTGTACTTTCTACTCCTTACATTTACACTCCATTATCAGTACTTTCTACTCCTTATATTTACACTCCATTATCAGTACTTTCTACTCCTTACATTTACACTTCATTATCAGTACTTTCTACTCCTTACATTTACACTCCATTATCAGTACTTTCTACTCTTTACATTTACACTCCATTATCAGTACTTTCTACTCCTTATATTTACACTCCATTATCAGTACTTTCTACTCCTTACATTTACACTTCATTATCAGTACTTTCTACTCCTTACATTTACACTCCATTATCAGTACTTTCTACTCCTTACATTTACACTCCATTATCAGTACTTTCTACTCCTTACATTTACACTCCATTATCAGTACTTTCTACTCCTTACATTTACACTCCATTATCAGTACTTTCTACTCCTTACATTTACACTCCATTATCAGTACTTTCTACTCCTTACATTTACACTTCATTGTCAGTACTTTCTACTCCTTACATTTACACTCCATTATCAGTACTTTCTACTCCTTACATTTACACACCATTATCTGTACTTTCAACTCCTTACATTTACACTCCATTATCAGTACTTTCTACTCCTTACATTTACACTCCATTATCCGTACTTTCTACTCCTTACATTTACACTCCATTATCAGTACTTTCTACTCCTTACATTTACACTCCATTATCAGTACTTTCTACTCCTTACATTTACACTCCATTATCAGTACTTTCTACTCCTTACATTTACACTCCATTATCAGTACTTTCTACTCCTTACATTTACACTCCATTATCAGTACTTTCTACTCCTTACATTTACACTCCATTATCAGTACTTTCTACTCCTTACATTTACACTCCATTATCAGTACTTTCTACTCCTTACATTTACACTCCATTATCAGTACTTTCTACTCCTTACATTTACACTCCATTATCTGTACTTTCTACTCCTTCTATTTTAAACATAGTCTCGTTACTCCTATTTCATTTCAGCTTGTTTTCATTCATGTACATTTACATTCCAGTAAAGATTATTGATAACATGTCTTTGAAGTTTGACTTCATTACAATACTTATAGACAACTAGTCATCATATCTTCTGCTCCACGAAACTCATGTTAATGTTCAGTAGTAACAGATATGCTTCTTTAATTTATTTACATTGTATTAAACTACATTCATGTTCAATGGGTGTGTATGCGGCTGAAACAGGAAGCCTAGTGCATCCCAAATTTATCAAATTTAACATTTTAATATAACATTATAGTCACTATGGCTTTTAGAAGAATGTGCTTTTTGGGGAGGTGGGCTAGTGCACTATAGACCCCTGTGGTGTGGCTTAAGCTTTTGTCCTTAATGGCATTTTTTTTCTCTTACATTACTTTTACTTTTATACTTTAAGTAGTTCTGATAGCAGTACTTTTACACTCTCACTAGAGTAAAAAGCTTGAGCTGATACTTTAACTTCTATAGAAGTATTTTTAAACGCTAGTATCTATACTTCTACCTGAGTAATGAAGGTGAATACCTTTGACACCTTTGATTGCTACCCCAAACACTTGTTGCCTGGCTGCTGTGGCTGCAAGCCTCACTATGGCCTTAATTAGATCTAGTAATGGAAACACGCTGAGTGACGTACTGAAGAATTGAACAGTGCTCTGAGTCAACGGACCGCAGGCATTCTAACAATTTGTCGGCACCTGTGTGTGAACCAAGATTCTGGTGTGCGGTGGCCTGAGGTCCTGTTTATTTATTGTCCTTGCTTAAGCTCGATATATTAGGATAATCATTACATGGTGTTTCTGTTAACATTATCGGAACATTGTTATTTGGACCTTTTTTGATTTTGTTTACTTTTACATCATGTTTGGATTTATTGTTATCGTTTGACAGTCCTGTCAGTAAGGAATCACAAGCCACTGGCTAGATGTAGACAAGCCCCTCTTTAAGCAGACATACTCTCCCGAGACTTATTTTGCCTGAAGCCCCCAGATGAGCCTCCTGAAGTGCCACTGTAGGCTTGTGTGGTGTGATGTTACATATACCTGGCAGATGTGGCACATCTGCTGAGATTCTAACGCTTCAAGCCTTGTAAAGATGAGCATGAGTTCAGCTTCCTTTATGAATAGCTACCCTACTGATTGTCAAATCTAACGTTTTAGTTTGGTAGGACTGCAAGAAATGAGTTTCATGTAGCAGCTATATATATATATATATATATATATATATATATATATATATATATATATATATATATATATATATATATATACACTAGAGTTGTAAGAAAATATTGAATATTGGGATCTTATGTTAAGTGATCCTATCGATTCTCAAAAACACAGTATCGATTCCTGGCAGACAGTGAATCATTGTGTTTTGTGTTTACACCTCTGACCACTAGATGGCAGTGTTCCAATCTATTTTCAGCTCCACTCCAACATTAACAAGCAGCACAAGCGTGTAATGCTGTTGTAAGCATTGACAAACCTGTACATATAGTGGTGTGTTTTAATAATAGGATTTGAAAAATCACAATATATGACTTTGCTTGCTGTATCACAATATATCACAATATATTGAATCATGACCACTGTAACATGATACGTATTGTATCTATATATAGGTAGATATAGATATATAGATATCCTCTTCTTGTTTTTCATTGGACAACGACTGTTATGCTTATGTAACTTTACAGGAGAGACCAAAAAACTTGAATTTTTGAAGAAATTTTTCTTATGCTATTTTGGAGCATTTCTATTGGTCCATTCATCCTGAAACCCAATAGAAAGGACAGCTGTTGCGTTCAAGTGATGTAGAAAAATTAAAAGCAGCCAAAACTTAAGATACGATTTTACATATATCGCCTCTGATTTATATCTTAATTGCCGTGTTAATGATGCTCGAGCTGACGTTATCGAGTACGCTACTGACTGGAAAAATAACAGTATGCCTCAACTCCACACACTCCCTGCTTCATGCTTTAGTACAGGCTGTGTACAGGAGTGTCCATACTGTGTGCTAGCATAGGCTAAAGCTAGCTTAGCTGCCTAAACAACACACCTAAAGCTGAAACTGAGTGAACACACTGCTCCAGGAGAAGAAACTCAGACACCGCCAGCCTCGCAGTCTACCACCTTAGATTTAACTCCTAGACGAGGATCATCTTCACTCGCGTGGAGCTGGTCTGGATCTGAAAAGACTGACGTTGCTCAGAAGACGGCAGTTTACAGACTTTGTAAGAAAGCAGTCGTTAAAGATCAACAGCTAACCTGTTCATCATCTCCCAACAAACCACCACACAGAGTATGAGGAGTATGAAGAGAGTATGAGGAGTATGAAGAGAGTATGAGGAGTATGAAGAGAGTATGAGGAGTATGAGGAGTATGAGGAGTATGAAGAGAGTATGAAGAGAGTATGAGGAGTGTAAGGAGTATAAGGAGAGTATGAAGAGAGTATGAAGAGAGTATGAGGAGTATGAGGAGTATGAAGAGAGTATGAGGAGTATGAGGAGTATGAAGAGAGTATGAAGAGAGTATGAAGAGAGTATGAGGAGTGTAAGGAGTATAAGGAGAGTATGAAGAGAGTATGAGGAGTATGAGGAGTATGAGGAGAGTATGAAGAGAGTATGAGGAGTATGAAGAGAGTATGAAGAGAGTATGAAGAGAGTATGAGGAGTATGAAGAGAGTATGAAGAGAGTATGAAGAGAGTATGAAGAGAGTATGAGGAGTATGAAGAGAGTATGAGGAGGATGAAGAGAGTATGAAGAGAGTATGAGGAGTATGAAGAGAGTATGAGGAGTATGAAGAGAGTATGAGGAGTATGAAGAGAGTATGAGGAGTATGAAGAGAGTATGAGGAGTATGAAGAGAGTATGAGGAGTATGAAGAGAGTATGAGGAGTGTGAAGAGAGTATGAGGAGTATGAGGAGTATGAACAGAGTATGAAGAGAGTATGAGGAGTGTAAGGAGTATAAGGAGAGTATGAAGAGAGTATGAAGAGAGTATGAGGAGTATGAAGAGAGTATGAGGAGTATGAAGAGAGTATGAGGAGGATGAAGAGAGTATAAAGAGAGTATAAAGAGAGTATAAAGAGAGTATGAGGAGTATGAAGAGAGTATGAGGAGTATGAAGAGAGTATGAGGAGGATGAAGAGAGTATGAAGAGAGTATGAAGAGAGTATGAAGAGAGTATAAAGAGAGTATAAAGAGAGTATAAAGAGAGTATGAAGAGAGTATGAGGAGAGTATGAGGAGAGTATGAAGAGTATAAAGAGCTTTGGGAGCGTGCTGTCCAAGACAGACCTAAACCAGTTAAGGTGTCTGGCAGAACACACACTCAGTAAACTTCAGTCATTTATTAAGGAAGAGCCTTCGCCCAATGATGCTGGGATTGGCTCCAGCCCCACCGTGACCCAGACTAGCGGAAGATCATGGATAAATGGATATTAATATCCTTTAAGAAGTGCAAGCTTGTAAAATATAAGCATTTTACAAACACAATTTTAAATAATGCAAAATATTGTTTATTATCGTTATAGACCAAATTACAGAAAATATTGAGATATCGCTTTTTCTCAATATCGCACATTCCTATGATTTGTATATACGTACAGGGGTTGGACAATGAAACTGAAACACTTGGTTTTAGACCACAATAATTTATTAGTATGGTGTAGGGCCACCAGACTGGTCCAATTTAGCCATGAAACCTCCCACACTAAAATGACAGGTGTTTCAGTTTCATTGTCCAACCCCTGTATGTGTATATATGTGTATGTAAATGTCGATAAGGTGTTCACTTCTGTATTTGTGCTTTCTGCTGATGTTGTAAAACATGTGTGCCAGCGGGACTCCTCCGAAGAGGAAGTAGGATGTTAAATCAACATTAAAAGAGGAGCACAGCATGGGAGTCATCAGCTCTTTACCATGGGATCATTTCAAAGTACTGAAGCAGTGATGTTTAAGAATTGGCCTGTAGCTGCATAAACAACACACCAACCAACATTACTCAGCGCTGCCCTCTAAACATCAGCATGTTCGACATCTCAGTGATACAGTTTACGGCTTTTCATGCTCAGAACACACACTTAACAATCTGCTTTTATACAAATCTTAACAAATGTGAAAAGTTATCGAGGTCTTAAGTAATTGCGATTAAGCTATTATGTAATAATTGAGACAAGCCTACTTCGGAGCTTCAGTGTACACGTCAAGTCACTCTCTAACATGATGAGAGACATATGCTGTATATGCTGTGCTGTGAAGGAGTGCGTGTGGATGGGACGCCAGTCAAGTGTAACCATCCTGGATGTGTGGTTAGATAGATCCCTGATAATAAAGAAGACGGTGGAACCAGTTTGATACTACTTTGGCAGACGTCATGGTGTCAGTTATTTACTGAGCCTGCTCTTGTCCATCAGAAGATATGGTTCTGTATAGTAAGGCTGGGCTATATGGACCAAAGATTGTTGCCATTTTACCTGCATAATCTTAGATTTTTTCATTGATGTGGGCTTCATGTTTCATTTTAAGACCACAAGCACTTTTATTAAGTGGTCGGAATAAGCTGCAGTGGTTTCCTTTGAAATGTAGATAAGAAATTATGTAAAACAAGAAGTCGTGACTGGGCGGCTGTTCCATATTTTTAGGTGTGGGGTAGACCAGCACACTTTTTTTTCTCTTTACAGGCCCTGCGCCATCCCACCACCTCTTCTTATTACCTCTGTGTGTTAATGAAAAGATGTCAGATAAAATATTACAGTGATGGTGGAGAATAATAAGACGCTAAGATGCTGATATGCTATAATGGTTGTTAACACAGCAACTCTGCTCTGTTTTCTCTAGTTACGTTTGGCTCGAATGCTTTAAGCTGAGTAATATCTGGGAGACTCTGGCTGCTCCAGTGAGGCTCGCTGTGTAACAGTAACGTGTTAATGTGTGTATTACACTAGAGCAGTTAGCTTTAGCCCCAGAGCTAAGGAGCAAAACTAGAGCTGTGTATTAGCAAGAACCTGGCGATACAGTACGTATTGTGATACAGCGGTCATCATTCAGTATATTGTGATATATTGCGATACTGCAAGCAAAGCGATATATTGTGATTTTTCTAATTTTACTAATAAAACACACCACTGTATGAACAGGTTTGCCAATGCTTACAATAGCATCGCGTCCTTGTGCTGCTTGTTAATGTTGGAGTGGGGCTGAAAATGGATTACAACACTGCCATCTAGTGATTCCGTCTGCCAAAATTCTGTGTATCGATACTGTGCTTTTGAGAATCGATACAGTATCACAAAACAAAATATTCCGATATTCGATACGCTCTGGTTCACGTCGACGGCCGGGACTAGAAACACATAAGCTCATCATTAAAAACGTAATGTTCGCTATAAATTATTAGTTTTCACTTTTTTGGCCAAACAGTTCCAAAGGTTTCGGCTTGGGGTCCTTTGCATGCGGCAGCAGCACGTTTCACCGCACCAATAACACACGGCTGCCTGCGGACGTGCCTGACTTTAAATCCACGCTGTGAAAACTGATATCGGCCGATTCCGATATATTAAAATATGGCAAATATCGGCCGACCGATTATATCGGTCGATCTCTACTACCAGGTCCTGCTTGGGGGGTTATTAGGAGTCTAATTTGCTGTATATCGTATCGCAATGTGTAAGCTCTAGTTTTGGAACCTATTTTCCTTCAAAGTCCATCATACAAGTGGATTATGTTGCATCTGATCTCCTGAAAAACACATACTCTGTGTTGGGTGCAGTATACAGGGACAGTGTACCAGCTGAGCTGTAATTTTCCAGGACGGTCCGTATTGAGTGGTGCGGTGAAATGTTACTTGGGTACTGTGTGTGCTGTCGAGATGTTTCTGCTGAAGGACTACAGATGAAGGCATTCTTCTACACGCTCATACACCTGTTATATTTGCTCATGCACATCTCATGTAATTGACAGTTTTATCTCTAGGCACCAAGCTGCGGGCAATTTGGCATAAAGCGTGGGCTCCTCTACTGTCAGACAGCGTAGCCTCTCTATCTCTCGCTCCCTCCCTTCCTGTCCTCCCTCTCCATCCCCAGAGCTGTCTGTCTTTATTTTAAGCTGAGTCATTTCCCTGTGTTTGTGTGTGTGTGTGTGTGTGTTGATGGTAAATTATGCAAAGGTACGGAGTGAATATTTAATGCTGCTGTAACCCGAGGGCTGGAATAGCCTGCAGGGGAATTAGCAGCACTAACAGCTCCCTAAAGTCTGTGGCTAGGGTGCTTACATGAACTGAAGTCATTTCTCTTTTCCCTTGTCCACCTTCTGCCCTTCTACCATTAAGAACTCTTGTTTTTGTTTTATTTACACTAGGGGTGTAAGAAAATATAGAATATCAGGATATTATGTTTCATAATACTAATACACCGTTTCCTGGCAGACAGTGAGTCAGTGTCTGTTGTGTTTAAACCTCTGACCACTAGATGGCAGTGTTGTAATCCATTTTCAGCTCCACTCCAACATTAACAAGAAGCACAAGGACGCAATGCTATGGTAAGCATAAGCAAACCAGCTCATGTAGTGGTGTGTTTTCTTAGTAGGATTTGAAAAATCACAATAAATCACTTTGCTTGCAGTATCGTAGTATATTGTGAGATATTGAATCTTGACCGCTGTATCAGGTTAGGTATTGTATCGCTATGTTCTTGCCAATACACAGATCTACTGGAACCAGAATTCTTTCTATGTCTATTGATGCATTCATTGTGAAATTTTGGACGTACACTACCCAAATTTTAAAATCCTTATAGGTTGTTTGCAAATTACATCCCCCCACTAAGTTGCTATGTTGCCAACTGTAGCTGGAAGGCCGGAAGTGATTTTCCACATGGGGAGCGCTATCACACTCTCTTAAAAAATCCATGGATTACATCGTTTGTAGTCACTCAAAATCAGTTTAACGAAAAAACCACCAGAAGTATTGTTCATTTTTAAAGTATAAATTGCAGTTCTCATCTAATACCTGCTGTGACTGCTCAGTACTTCAGTACTCAATACAATGTCTGGGGCGTCCACAAGAAATCTGGAACTAAATTGTTATATTATAAAGATATTATCGACTTAATTCAAAATAAGATATTCATGTTACTTTGTATTGCTTACTTACATCTGTTCTAATGATAAATGGTTTTCTTCCACATGAACATAAACACTTGCTGCCCGGAGTGTATATACATATATATATACATACATACATACATACATATTCTGCTTTTTCTGGTTGGGTAAGATGGTCCTCTGTCTGCCCCTATATTAAGTGCGATGCCAGCCAAAGCGGGTGTCAGAGAGCCAATTCAACAGTTGGCTTGTAGCGCTCCCATCCAATCTTGAAAAAGTTATCTGAATTATTCATGTATTTAATTAGTTTTACCCAGTTTTCTTCCCAATTTAGTCGCTTCCAACTGCAGTCGCTATCTAGGTCTCCCCACTACCTAAAAGGGAGGGAGCAAATGCTTCATCTGAGTAATACGGAACTAGCATTGACTAAACTGGGAAAGAAAAAAGACTGTTCATCACAGAAGCCTCCATTGCAATGAATATTAAAATACATGTAATGAAGCAGCTCTGCTTGACATGGAATCAAATCGTAGATACTGTGTTTCCATTCATTCATGTTGATAAGCTGAGGCCCAGAGGTTAGTGAACAGTATACTGACTGCTAATAAACATCCAATGGCTAAAACATCTAGTCCACTGTCATATGCCGAATAAGACATGTGGCATCCAGCACAGCTGTACAAGGGCTATAATTTGGCTTCTACAATTGAGAAGTGGCATTTACTTCCACCAACCATGCTCAAGACACCTTGGTCTGGCATAGGCACTAGAGAGACTGGGTTAAGACCTTGCTGCACCCAAAGGTGGTGTAAATTAGGGCTGTGTATTGGCAAGAACCTGGCGATACAATACGTATCGTGATACAGCACTTACGATTCAATATATTTCGATATACTGCGATACTCCAAGAATAGATACTATTAAAACACACCACTGTATGAACAGGTTTGTCAATGCTTACAATAGCATTGCGCCCTTGTGCTGCTTGTTAATGTTGGAGTGGAGTTGAAAATGGATTACAACACTGCCATCTAGGGTCAGAGGTTTAAACACAACACACAATGATTAACTGTCTGCCAGGAATCTCACAATTAATACAGTATCATGAAACATAATATTCCGATATTCAATATTTCAATATTTTCTTATGCCCCTAGGTTCCATTAACCTCCGTTAAATGTAAAGTTTTGGGCCATTTTGGACAGCAACGATATTATTATTATTATTATTATTATTTATTTATTTATTTTTTTTTGTTCACATATCATCAACTAATTCTATCTCTGGCTGGGAGGGTAAAGGCTAACACATGCTTCCTCCCATACACATGAAGTGTCACCAAGTGCCACTTCAGCAGCAGTATCCGACAGCTTAGTGCTTTTGAAGTACAGCGCTGACTATCAGATGCCCACATTGGTCAGCATCTAGTGCTACAGGGAGAGGAAAGGTCATAGTACCCACCCAGAGAGAGCAAGGCCAAATAGACCCCTGGCCATGGATGACCAGAGTTCGAACTTCCAATGTATATCAATATTGTACAGCCCTAACATCCAGGCCAATCACAATAACCAATCACAGTCCTAATGTTGCATTCATTCACCAGCCGTTGATGTACTTAGCAGCGCTCAGCAGTCTGCACATGTTTAGCTTAATTAAATTAATTAAATTTGACTATGGCATGGCAAGAGGAAATTAATAGAAAATAATAGAAACCTTGGTTATTTATACTTTACTGGAGCAATTATTTTTCAGCTGACTTTTACTACTACTCCTACATTTACACTCCATTATCAGTACTTTCTACTCCTTACATTTACACTCCATTATCTGTACTTTCTACTCCTTACATTTACACTCCATTATCTGTACTTTCTACTCCTTACATTTACACTCCATTATCTGTACTTTCTACTCCTTACATTTACACTCCATTATCTGTACTTTCTTCTCCTTACATTTACACTCCATTATCTGTACTTTCTACTCCTTACATTTACACTCCATTATCAGTACTTTCTACTCCTACATTTACACTCCATTATCTGTACTTTCTACTCCTTACATTTACACTCCATTATCTGTACTTTCTACTCCTTACATTTACACTCCATTATCTGTACTTTCTACTCCTTACATTTACACTCCATTATCTGTACTTTCTACTCCTTACATTTACACTCCATTATCTGTACTTTCTTCTCCTTACATTTACACTCCATTATCTGTACTTTCTACTCCTTACATTTACACTCCATTATCAGTACTTTCTACTCCTTACATTTACACTCCATTATCAGTACTTTCTACTCCTTACATTTACACTCCATTATCAGTACTTTCTACTCCTTACATTTACACTCCATTATCTGTACTTTCTACTCCTTACATTTACACTCCATTATCTGTACTTTCTACTCCTTACATTTACACTCTATTATCAGTACTTTCTACTCCTTACATTTACACTCCATTATCAGTACTTTCTACTCCTTACATTTACACTCCATTATCAGTACTTTCTACTCCTTACATTTACACTCCATTATCAGTACTTTCTACTCCTTACATTTACACTCCATTATCTGTACTTTCTACTCCTTACATTTACACTCTATTATCTGTACTTTCTTCTCCTTACATTTACACTCCATTATCTGTACTTTCTACTCCTTACATTTACACTCCATTATCAGTACTTTCTACTCCTTACATTTACACTCCATTATCAGTACTTTCTACTCCTTACATTTACACTCCATTATCAGTACTTTCTACTCCTTACATTTACACTCCATTATCTGTACTTTCTACTCCTTACATTTACACTCTATTATCTGTACTTTCTTCTCCTTACATTTACACTCCATTATCTGTACTTTCTACTCCTTACATTTACACTCCATTATCTGTACTTTCTTCTCCTTACATTTACACTCCATTATCTGTACTTTCTACTCCTTACATTTACACTCCATTATCTGTACTTTCTACTCCTTACATTTACACTCCATTATCTGTACTTTCTACTCCTACATTTACACTCCATTATCTGTACTTTCTACTCCTTACATTTACACTCCATTATCTGTACTTTCTTCTCCTTACATTTACACTCCATTATCTGTACTTTCTACTCCTTACATTTACACTCCATTATCAGTACTTTCTACTCCTTACATTTACACTCCATTATCAGTACTTTCTACTCCTTACATTTACACTCCATTATCAGTACTTTCTACTCCTTACATTTACACTCCATTATCAGTACTTTCTACTCCTTACATTTACACTCCATTATCAGTACTTTCTACTCCTTACATTTACACTCCATTATCTGTACTTTCTACTCCTTACATTTACACTCCATTATCTGTACTTTCTACTCCTTACATTTACACTCCATTATCTGTACTTTCTACTCCTTACATTTACACTCCATTATCAGTACTTTCTACTCCTACATTTACACTCCATTATCTGTACTTTCTACTCCTTACATTTACACTCCATTATCAGTACTTTCTACTCCTTACATTTACACTCCATTATCAGTACTTTATACTCCTTACATTTACACTCCATTATCAGTACTTTCTACTCCTTACATTTACACTCCATTATCTGTACTTTCTACTCCTTACATTTACACTCCATTATCTGTACTTTCTACTCCTTACATTTACACTCCATTATCTGTACTTTCTACTCCTTACATTTACACTCCATTATCTGTACTTTCTACTCCTACATTTACACTCCATTATCTGTACTTTCTACTCCTTACATTTACACTCCATTATCAGTACTTTCTACTCCTACATTTACACTCCATTATCTGTACTTTCTACTCCTTACATTTACACTCCATTATCAGTACTTTCTACTCCTACATTTACACTCCATTATCAGGACTTTCTACTCCTTACATTTACACTCCATTATCTGTACTTTCTACTCCTTACATTTACACTCCATTATCTATACTTTCTACTCCTTACATTTACACTCCATTATCTGTACTTTCTACTCCTTACATTTACACTCCATTATCTGTACTTTCTACTCCTTACGTTTACACTCCATTATCTGTACTTTCTACTCCTTACATTTACACTCCATTATCAGTACTTTCTACTCCTTACATTTACACTCCATTATCTGTACTTTCTACTTTTACATTTACACTCTATTATATGTACTTTCTACTCCTTACATTTACACTCCATTATCTGTACTTTCTACTCCTTACATTTACACTCCATTATCTGTACTTTCTACTCCTTACATTTACACACCATTATCAGTACTTTCTACTCCTTACATTTACACTCCATTATCAGTACTTTCTACACCTTACATTTACACTCCATTGTCTGTACTTTATACACCTTACATTTACACTCCATTATCTGTACTTTCTACTCCTTACATTTACACACCATTATCAGTACTTTCTACTCCTTACATTTACACTCCATTATCTGTACTTTCTTCTCCTTACATTTACACTCCATTGTCTGTACTTTATACTCCTTACATTTACACTCCATTATCAGTACTTTCTACTCCTTACATTTACACTCCATTATCAGTACTTTCTACTCCTTACATTTACACTTCATTATCAGTACTTTCTACTCCTTACATTTACACTCCATTATCAGTACTTTCTACACCTTACATTTACACTCCATTATCAGTACTTTCTACTCCTTACATTTACACTCCATTATCAGTACTTTCTACTCCTTACATTTACACTCCATTATCAGTACTTTCTACTCCTTACATTTACACTCCATTATCTGTACTTTCTACTCCTTACATTTACACTCCATTATCTGTACTTTCTACTCCTTACATTTACACTCCATTATCTGTACTTTCTACTCCTTACATTTACACTCCATTATCAGTACTTTCTACTCCTTACATTTACACTCCATTATCAGTACTTTCTACTCCTTATATTTACACTCCATTATCTGTACTTTCTACTCCTTACATTTACACACCATTATCTGTAGTTTATCCTCCTTACATTTACACTCCATTATCAGTACTTTCTACTCCTTACATTTACACTCCATTATCTGTACTTTATACTCCTTACATTTACACTCCATTATCAGTACTTTCTACTCCTTACATTTACACTTCATTATCAGTACTTTCTACACCTTACATTTACACTCCATTATCAGTACTTTCTACTCCTTACATTTACACTCCATTATCAGTACTTTCTACTCCTTACATTTACACTTCATTATCAGTACTTTATACTCCTTACATTTTCACTTCATTATCTGTACTTTATACTCCTTACATTTACACTTCATTATCAGTACTTTATACTCCTTACATTTACACTCCATTATTAGTACTTTCTACTCCTTACATTTACACTTCATTATCTGTACTTTATACTCCTTACATTTACACTTCATTATCAGTACTTTCTACTCCTTACATTTACACTTCATTATCAGTACTTTCTACACCTTACATTTACACTCCATTATCAGTACTTTCTACTCCTTACATTTACACTTCATTATCAGTACTTTATACTCCTTACATTTTCACTTCATTATCTGTAGTTTATCCTCCTTACATTTACACACCATTATCAGTACTTTCTACTCCTTACATTTACACTCCATTATCTGTACTTTCTACTCCTTACATTTACACTCCATTATCTGTACTTTCTACTCCTTACATTTACACTCCATTATCTGTACTTTCTACTCCTTACATTTACACTCCATTATCAGTACTTTCTACTCCTTACATTTACACTCCATTATCAATACTTTCTACTCCTTACATTTATACTCCATTATCTGTACTTTCTACTCCTTACATTTACACTCCATTATCTGTACTTTATACTCCTTACATTTACACACCATTATCAGTACTTTCTACTCCTTACATTTACACTCCATTATCAGTACTTTCTACTCCTTACATTTACACTCCATTATCTGTACTTTATACTCCTTACATTTACACACCATTATCAGTACTTTCTACTCCTTACATTTACACTCCATTATCAGTACTTTCTACTCCTCACATTTACACTCCATTATCAGTACTTTCTACTCCTTACATTTACACTCCATTATCAATACTTTCTACTCCTTACATTTATACTCCATTATCTGTACTTTCTACTCCTTACATTTACACTCCATTATCTGTACTTTATACTCCTTACATTTACACACCATTATCAGTACTTTCTACTCCTTACATTTATACTCCATTATCTGTACTTTCTACTCCTTACATTTACACTCCATTATCAGTACTTTCTACACCTTACATTTACACTCCATTATCAGTACTTTCTACTACTTACATTTACACTCCATTATCAGTACTTTATACTCCTTACATTTACACAGATATGCTTCTTTAATATATTTACATTGTACTAAACTACATTCATGTTCAATAGGCGTTATTTACCTGACATTACTACCAAGTAGTTTTGAAAGCAGTACTTTTACACTTTTACTGGAGTAAAAAGCTTGAGTTTGAGTATTTTTAAACCCTAGTATCTATACTTCTACCCGAGTAATGAATGTGAACGCTTCTGACACCTTTGGGCATGGCTATGTTCACATTACTTTATGTGCGGTGTTGACAAAGGACGTTCTCTGATCGCGTACTGAGCACCTGGTCCCAGGTGTCGAGAAGAGTGACACGTCGTAAAACGTAATAAGCCTGGGTTTATCCAATTTATGCAGAGTTTATGATGCTCCATAACAGTTTTATCACCCTCTAACATGGGAGAGATGCCTTCGGTCCCGGCCTGAAATCGATCCATAGTTGCTGAGCGCTGTGGGCGTTGATAAATAAACCATGCGCAGATTATTATGGAGGCCTAAACTTTTAAAGCAGGTTAAAACACGGAGACGGGCCTTCAGTTCATGCCTTGCCTACAAATAGCTTTATATCCCGGGGGGCGGCGGTGTGTTCTTGTGATATCAGCGTGTGTCATTTAGACTAGATGCTTGTTCCAGTCATAACAGTGTAGACTTCCTATCTGTGGGCTGTTTTTTGTTTTGAGCGTGGCAGTTGTAACAATAGGAGGTAAGATCTTGAGATAGCGCTGAGCTTAAAATAGCTTCAGTGGCGAACCCGTGGGTTTGCCCAACAGGATGCGACGTTGCTGCCTTGTTAAAGGAGCCAAAGCTGTAGCTCCTTCTGTTCTCTACTCTGCTTCCGCTAGCGCTCTGTGTTCTCTGGCCCAGCACACCTCATCCAAATGATTAGGCATGTAGCAGTACCTGTTCTGGTATAGGGTGGTCTGATTGGAGGGCTGGGCGATATGGCCAAAAAAGGTTATCACAGTAAGAAAAAAATTCCTAGCAAATGATATCAATAATTAATAATTCTCACAGTTTATGTGTAATCTTTGTTATTTCAAGTGGTGTGAGATCTATATCATAGGCTAAAGCTAGCATAGCTGCCTAAACAGCACACCTAAAGCTGAAACTGAGTGAAGGGGAGGATCATCTTCACTCGTGTGGAGCTGAATTTTTTTTGGCCATATCGTACACCCTTTGTAAAGTCAGATTATTTTGCTCCTGAGTGAAAGTTGAACAAAACAAGTGGTTAATTGTGGCTCCAAACTGTTCTTTATGGTCAGAACATGACACCCACTTGCCAACCAGCTGAATATTTTTTAAATTGGTCGCAATTTTTTTTTTTTTGGACAGCAACGATATTATTATTATTATTGTTATTATTATTATTATTATTATTATTTATTTTATTTTTTTTCACATATCATCAACTAATTCTATCTCCAGCTGGGAGGGTAAAGGCTAACACATGGCCGCTAAAAATAATCGAACAGGTCGCAATATATCATCCTTTTAGAGGTGTTTAATCTTTGGTCGCTGTAGTTTAGCTCCACTTAAACAGGAAATGCTCCACTTGCAAGTTAGCTAAGCTGCTGTAGCTCTGTGTTGCAGCACGTTTACTCAGTACTTGGACATCCAGTGTGTTACTTTGAATGAAATAGTGTTTTTGAGGTTTGTCTGTAGAGGCTGCATTTCATGTAACATGTGAATCAGACTGTGCATGTTCGTACCGTGTGAGCGTATTTGTCTGTACTTGATGGTCTGTACAGTGTGTAGTGAAGTTGCACAGTGTATGTCAGGCTTTAGAAGACACTAGAAGAAACTAGAGCTCAACCAGACAATCAAAAGACTCCAACTAGACGTATAACCTCTGTGAGCTCCTCTGATGTGCTACGTTGTTGGCTGTTGTTGAAGGAGACAGATGAGGATCAAAACTATGAAACTTACTTTACATACTGTATAGATGTGCCTTTCTGATATGGGATGAAACCTACATAGCAAAAAACCTTCACTTGTGCTCGGTCTGACAAACATGGTGTTGTATGGATAATTACCCCTTCATGGCATGTGTGTTTGGCCATGTGTTTCTTAAATCTAGAGATGGACACTGTATATAAGACATTTTCAATTTTTTTTAGGGATTCTGGAGTGTTTTACCTTCACCCTATTGATCGTTCTGTATTTGCAGTGTTGTTTTATATATTTATGTCCCAAATGCAATATATATTCTGAGGTGTCCATGTTTCCAAGCTCATGGCTGTTGGACAAATCCATGCTACAGTGGTCTTTAACATCCAGAATAGACCACCAGTAAATGATTAGTTTCCAGGCCTTTAAAGGAAAGAGGTATGGACAGCGCAGTGGTATTCATAGATCTCTTGTCACTGAGGGTCACGGTCAACAGGTGTGATGGTATATGAGTGTATGTTCGAGTTTAATGCAGACTGAGATTGCAGATTATAGAGTAATGTTTAAATGCAGAAGACTGACAGCAGACTGACCGAGATGGCCTGAACTCTCTTAAAATAAAGACTACGCTGTTGCACACTTATGGTTCTTGAATAGAGAACTAAAAAAAACAAAAAAAACAAAAGAAACTAAGGATAAGATGATATTGGTGTCAGTAGATTTTTGCTTAAAAGGTACTGGCACCAGACAAATGCCACCGTATAGCAGTAAATGTTTTCTCTATAATACTAATCCAGGTATAATACTTCTTCAGCGTCTTCATTTTATAGTGACGGCATTGGTTGATGTATACAGAAATATCAGCCACCGTTCCAACAACTCAAATGTGCAATAACTTATTACTTCTAAACTCTTACTGCTGTATACAGTATATCTGTACTTATTATTATAGCCACAGTCACTTTATATTTTATTCTTCTATTGTATTATAAGACTTATATATGTGTACATATTACAAATTTCTTTTATGTTGTAAATTATTATTAGAGTGTTTATTCTTCTACATAACCGGCTGCTAGTGTAAAAACTGCTATTTCCCCCTGAAATCAATAAAGTATTTCTGATTCTGATCCTATTAGGGGTGTAAAAAAATATCGAATATCGGGATATTATGTTTCGTGATACTGTATCGATTCTCAAAAACACAGGATAAATTTGCAGATTCCTGGCAGACAGTAAATCATTGTGTGTTGTGTTTACCCCTCTGACCCCTAGATGGACCGTGTTATAAAACATTTTTAGCTTTATTCCAACATTAACAAGCCGCACAAGGGCGCAGTGATATTGTAAGTATTGGCAAACCTGTTCATATAGTGGTGTTTTAATAGTAGGATTTGAAAAATCTTAATTTATCATGATATATTGAATCGTGACTGCTGTATCACGATACTTATTGTATTGCCAGGTTTTTGCCAATACACAGACCTAGTTCCCATATCCCATGTATCAGCTCAAATGGTATCAGAAAGGCTTGGTTGTTTTAAAGTAATGCACCACCTGCTTTGATTTGAGTATATTTTCCAGTGGACATTTCAGCATCTGTTGACAGCCTAAATGGTGTAATTCAGTACTAACAGTAGCCTTATTTAAAAAACCCACTCGTCTTACAGGGCCAGCTTCCAGCAGCTATGAGGGGGAAATAGAAGCCAGAGGCATAAATAAGTTTCTTCAAAACTGAGCTGGTGGTTTGACCTCTTTATAAAGGAATTTTGGAAACCACAAGAATAAAATGGAAACTGAAACCAAAACGCTTTCGCACAGAAGATAAATGCTGCCGTGTAAGCACGTCTCTTCTTCTTTTATTAATATTATTGTTAACTAAGTAAAAAAATACGGACTAAAATTAAATTTGGGACATAATAAAAACCAAAGAGTAAGAATAAATGAAAACATACAGACTGGAATTATTACAGCATGTGGGCTACAGGACATACCACTGAATCCAAAGATCTTGAGATTGGTTGGTCATCCAAGATGGCGATAAATGAGAGCTTCATTTCTGCTCTGACCTCATCTGAGCAAGCAGAGACGGCTTGTGAGATGTTTTGGGTTGGCTTTGCTATTTTTCGTGGTTTCTTATGAAGAACAACAACACTTGTAGGTTTTTAACAGTAAATAATTATTTTTTATTTTAATTTAATTTTAAGCTGGCACTTGTATAAAGCCAACTCAATAAACAGAGACTGTAAGTTGGTCTTTCCTCGCATTACTTGCTGCTTATCCCATTTTGCTGTAATATATTTTAAGTGTGATCAGATATTTGCCCCCCCCCCCTCCCCCATTGTTCCTTCACACAATCAGTAAAATACATAGTTTGTCTTATTTTCCTCATAGAAACCATGAAAGGAGAGCATCCTCAGGTCAGACATGTTGTCCTTGTTGATGTTCTGCCTGTGTCACTTTTTTGGAAATATCACAATAGTATTAGGAGTGTAAGAAAATATGGAAATATTAAAAATCATGATATTATGTATCAATTCTCAAAAAAACGCACTATCGATACACAAACTCCTGGCAGACAGTGAATCATTGTGTGCTGTGCTGTCCGTTTAAACATCTGATCACTAGATGGCAATGTTGTAGCCCATTTTCAGCTTCACTCCAACATTATCAAGCAGCACAAGGGCGCAATGCTATTGCATTGGCAAACCTGTTCATATAGTGGTGTGTTTTAATAGTAGGATTTTAAAAAATTGCTATATATATATATATATATATATATATATATATATATATATATATATATATATATATATATATATATATATATATATGTATATTGAATTGTGACCGCTGTATCACGATATCTACGGGTTCTTGCCTATACACAGACCTAATTAGTATGATGTCCAGTGTTTATGTTTTAATAATGTGTTTATCACATAGAAATAACAGAGAAAATAATAGAACATTATGTGCTTGGGTGTAATCATCTCCAGTGTACACACACACACACACACACACACACACACACACACACACACACACACACACACACACACACACACACACACACACACACACACACACACACACACACAGAGGTCTTGAGGTCAATCTGGGTGGCAGCGGCTATGCTATAATGAAGGATGGGCTGGCTGAAGGCCAGAATTCCCAGCTGTCTGCTGGTCTGTCCAGCAGCCCTGCCAGTGCCGTCTGCCAGAGAAAAACCAAAGCTGTGTGTGTGTGTGTGTGTGATGTCTCACCACCCTCAGACCCCTGAGAGCCCTCTGCAAACGACCTGGGCTGGTAATTTTCTTAATTGCTCAACACCTGCAACTGCTGTGGGTTTGCATCCGAATGTTTATTTGGATCGCATCTTCTCTTTAAGCACTTGTCATCTTGCTAAAAGCAAGTCACATAGCTCTAGTGCGGTTCAAGTGGACATACAACAGCTGAGCTAAAGAGAAGCTGCTGATCTGAAAATAACCCCACTGCCCTTCCTCCTCCTCCTCCTCCTCCTCACTTCACAATACAACATTCGCAGCTCTGTTCTGCCATTTTCATCCTCGCTCCATGAGATCCCTCTACCAGTAGACAAGGGTGTGAATTAGTAATAGGCAGCGCGTTAATTTATGATACATGGCATTACTGTGTGATGTTCCTCCACAGAAAGCTGGTGGTGAGTGGATTGAGATGGATACAGTCTGGGTCTAAATCTGCCCTGTAAAATTTGCCCTGTTGAGGATTCGTCTTGAATGATGCAGTGAAATATGGGTTTGTTACTATCCAACAAAATACCAGGCTAGTAGTCGGTGACTATTTTGGGATGTGGACTCACTATAATATTTGCTGGGATTCAGTCTTCTGAAGGCTGAACAAAGCCTTAGACTGTGTGTCACTGGGTATCCACATGCATGTCCAGACTGAAGAGTCATTCAGAGTGGTTTGGTGTGAACTGGGTGATTGTAGAGACTTTGCATCAAACCACTCTGAATGACTATTTACATGTCACTGGCTGGATTAGGTAGAAATGTGGAACATTTAGTGGAATTTTAAGAAATTTTGTATATATAAAATGTATAAATATATACAAGGGTTGGACAATGAAACTGAACCACCTGGTTTTAGACCACAATCATTTATTTGTATGGTGTAGGGCCTCCTTTTGCGGCCAATACATCGTCAGTTGGTCTTGGGAATGACATATACAAGTCCTGCACAGCGGTCAGAGGGATTTTAAGCCATTCTTCTTGCAGGATAGTGTCCAGGTCACTACGTGATGCTGGTGGAGGAAAACGTTTCCTGATTCGCTCCTCCAAAACACCCCAAAGTGGCTCAATAATATTTAGATCTGGTGACCGTGCAGGTCATGGGAGATGTTCAACTTCACTTTCATGTTCATCAAACCATCTTTCTCCAGTCTTGCTGTGTGTATTGGTGCATTGTCATCCTGATACACGGCACCGCCTTCAGGATACAATGTTGAACCATTAGATGCACATGGTCCTCCAGAATGGTTCGGTAGTCTTTGGCAGTGACGCGCTCATCTAGCACAGGTATTGGGCCAAGGGTCACTGGTCCACCCCCATGCTTCACTCTGGGCATGAAACAGTCTGGGCACGCTTCTTTGGGGCTTCTCCACACCGTAACTCTCCAGGATGTGGGGAAAACAGTAAAGGTGGATCATCAGAGAACAATACATGGTTCACATTGTCCACAGCCCAAGATTTGCCCTCCTTGCACCACTGAAACCGATGTTTGGCATTGGCACGAGTGACCAAAGGTTTGGCTATAGCAGCCCGGCCGTGTATACTGACCCTGTGGAGCTCCTGACGGACAGTTCTGGTGAAACAGGAGAAGCTGAGGTGCACATTTAATTCTGCCGTGATTTGAGCAGCCGTGGTTTTATGTTTTTTGGATACAATCCGGGTTAGAACCCAACATCCCTTTCAGACAGCTTCCTCTCGCGTCCACAGTTAATCCTGTTGGTTGTGGTTGGTCCTTCTTGGTGGTATGCTGACGTTACCCTGGATACCGTGGCTCTTGATACATCACAAAGACTTGCTGTCTTGGTCACAGATGCGCCAGCAAGACATGCACCAACAATTTGTGCTCTTACCTGCTAACTGAACTTCACACTCTGCTCTTACTGGTGCAGTGTGCAATTAATGAAGATTGACCACCAGACTGGTCCAATTTAGCCATGAAACCTCCCACACAGGTGTCCAACCCCTGTGTGTGTGTGTGTGTATATATATATATATATATATATATAATTAGGGGTGTAAGAATATATCGTATATCGGGACAGTGAATCATTGTGTGTTGTGTTCAAAGCTCTGACCACTAGCTCTGACTATATATATATATATATATATATATATATATATATATATATATATATGTGTATATATATATATATATATATATATATATATATATATATACACACATATCTCTGGTTATCAGAATTTGTAGCAGCGAGCTTGTGGTTTGCTGAGCATGTTGTTGAAGACTCTTGTCCTACATTTGTCAGAGGAGGCTGGAGGTTTGTCCTGTAGTCTGAAGTCTGTAGGGCTTTTGCAGAACTTTTCAGACAGGCTGTTCTGTTTATATCACCTTCCTCCTCTCTCGGCTGTGCGTTGTGTAAAAGCGTTGCTCTGCTATTGAATCATGAAGGCCCGCTGCAGGTCTGCTGTCTGACTCAAAGACATGGAGCCCATCACGTGTCGCTTGTGGGCGGCTAACCGAGTGTCTCACATCGGCAGAGAAGAACAGCGCAGCTTCAGGCCAGGAGATGCGCAGCGGGAGATTCGAACCGAATGCCATTACGACAGAACGATGATCTAAACGCTTCCTCTGCTGCGCGGAGCCTCTTTGTCGAGTTTAATTTTATACATCTGGCAAATGAAACAAACATAGACTTCATCTTCGTCGTATGAGGCACCTCCAGTCTTTCCGCCCTGCTCTCAGAATTACTGCTGTACGTTTATCTACCGCCTGTGCAGAATCTTGTAGGTGTGTGACCGTGTGTGTGTGTGTGTGTGTTAGTGTGTGTATGTGCGGATGGGGTTGGTGTTCAGGAGCTGTGACTCACTCCCTCTGTCCCAGCCGCCTCGCAGATGGTCGTCTCGGTCACCCGGGCAACCGAAGAACTCAACAACTCCCTCGTGAGTGTGCGAGTGTGTGGCACATGCTAGTCAGAGAGAACCAAAATGGGATCAAGTCCTCCAAGGAAGCATGAACGCACTGACCTCTCATTGGCACGGACACTGGTCCACTTCCACAGTCGTATTGGTACTAGTTCCATGTTATGACTTAATAGATGCTCAGTGCTGATATGTAGGGCTCCAGGATGTACGATGTCGGGAGTGAGCTGTCCAGTATATCAGCTCCACTGACCACATAGGAGCACTCTGTAGTTCTACACTTACAGACTGGAGTTCATCTGATTCTCTGTATACTTTATTACTCTGTTCTTTAATGATCAGGACCCCCACAGAGCAGATACTATTAGTGAGGTGGGTCATTCTCAGCACTGCAGTGACACTGACCTGATGGTCGTGTGTTAGTGTGTGTTGTACATCAGGCTAAGATCGTGTAGCGTGAACTAGGCATAAAACGTTATTTGGTTCTTGTGAGAGGTCTCGTGCCCACACTGGGCCTGGAGTAGCAATAACACTAGAGATGGAAGGATCGATCGGCTTTGTATCGGTATCGGCTGATTTGTAATCAAAATATGTGATCGGTGATCGCCCAGTGTTTCTCCAGTTTAGCCGATCCCCAGAGCTGATCGATGGCGTTAAACAAATGAGCCTAATTTCTGTATTTCCAGCTAGCGCTTCATCCAGGAGGAGGAGCCCTCCGGCCAGCTCCCTGCAATTCCTATCTGAACCACTAGGTGGAAATACACACCCTTTCATTTTTCTCAGACTGACTAAAGCAGCGGCGTCGCGAGAAAAGCATGCGCTGATAGAAAGCATGTTGTCCGTCTGGCAGTGTTTTACCGTCTCGTGGGAACCAAAGACATTTAACACTAATAATCTGATACGGCACTGAACACAGCTGAACACGGTGAGTATCAGCAAACAGCAGAGCTAGCACACACAGCTAACACAAAACAAACAACCCAGAACACCATACAAACCAGATCTGACCGGTACGAACAGAACAGCATCAACAATTCAATATTCTACATTTAATGATTACAGATTTAAAATAACAGAGTCTGTGTTTAATGACTGCAGTTTTTACTGTATTTATTTAATTAGCTTTTTTAGTTTTAAATTAAGGGTCTAAATGTAATAATTGTAGTTTTGGGGATATTTGTTTGATTGAATTTGTTTATTTACTGTTATATTATATTATGCTGTTTCACATGAGCTCGTTAAAAATGGTAATAAACAGTTTAGACCATGTGTCATGACTTGCTTGCGCTTAAATAACTACATGAAGCCCTGCCGTGGCGTATACCCCGCCCTCTATCGGTATCAGCTATCGGCCGATCGTGCTGAAAGGTAATCGGCGATCAGAATCGGCCTCAAAAACGCTGAACGGTCCATCTCTAAATAACACATACGCCTTTCTCCATATTTTAGGACAGAGTAACATTGAAATGGTTACGAAGCTCTTAAAAGATTCATCACATCCAACGAACCACTGCTTTAAAGGCTGGTAGTACGTTTGTTGGAGCTGTGTATGTTCAGATCCCCATCTCGTTTATCTTCTGTGGAGTCCACCGACTGAACGTGTTCAGTTAACTGAACCCAGCGCAGCCCTTCTCTTGTAAATGCCGGCGGACGCTCGCGGGACTGACCTGTTTAGGAGTAGCCCGTGTGATGGTTGTGTATAAGCGGTGACATTTCAGTGTTGTGTGCTTACAAAGGCGTCCCTCGGGCTCCCTGTTTGGATCTGGTGCTACAAGCAAGCCTTTTATCGAGCGGCTGTGTGGCGTCTGATGCCGAGGGTTTCGTACTCGGAGAGGAATACGGAGGCAGTGAGGGAGAGGATTGTTCTTTGTGAGTCACCTGCATAATCGCTCTTGTCGCACAGGGCCGAATGTGAAGGACCCTTGTGCGGTGGCACATACACACAGCCCGCAATCAATTGCTGCACGTCAGAGGCTTCACCATTCACGTCCCGGTGCAGTGAAGCCTTTGTTGTTTGTGATGGACAGTAATTCAGATACACTAATCGTAGGGTTTGTGAATCAGGTATGTGAGTAAGGCAGCTGTAGTTCGTTCAGTCATTCAGTCGTGTCTTTGAGGTACATGTGCTAAAGCTGAAGGTAATTTCAGGTGAGGAGCAGATGCTGTAGCTCATGTTAAGTGTATATTATTAAGAACATTATTAAGAAAAGATGACAAACACTAACACTGGGACTATTAATGTTAATGAATATGAACAGGTTTGTCAATGCTTACAATAGCATTGCACCCTTGTGCTGCTTGTTAATGTTGGAGTGGAGCTGAAAATGGATCAAAATGCTGCCATCTAGTGGTCAGAGGTTTAAACACAACACACAATGATTAACTGTCTGCCAGAAATCTGTGTATCGATACTGTGGTTTTGAGAAACAATACAGTATCACTAAACATAATATCCTGATATTCAGTATTTCGATATTTTCTTACATCCCTAAAATATTACATCATTTTGAATGATGTGCAAACTTTGATGTGCAAATTGAATCGGGACCTTGTGAATCGGCATCAAATCAATCCGGGAAATCAGTGGCGATACCCAGCCCTACTTCTAACTGGTTTATCAGCCACTGCTGTTGTCTTCCTTCAAAATGCTGGTGTTGCAGATGTTGTCTTTAAACAGTTTGGCTGCTGATTGTTGTTAACTCGTGCTGCTGAAATCATCAGTCAGTAGAGCAAATGCTTCATGGTATTGGTCTTCAGTCAGTACCAATACTCTGTTAGAGTGCCAGTATTGGTATTTGATATTGATACTTCAGCTGATACCAATACTCTTAAAATGCCAGTATTGGTATTGGATACTGATACAATTACAGTAGCAACATTGATCCTTAGCTAATATTTCGTGATGGTGACACCAGAGAGATTACTAAACGTGCTCTGCGCTGACATTCTTTATGTAACTGAGTGGATTCTGGTCTTGTTGATTTTCAGTAATCCCTCTGGTACTGTGTTGTGATCTGTTAGCGTGATTACTGTGAATAGGGGAGAAGGAGAAGGACACACACACACACACACACACACACACACACACACACACACACACACACACACACACACACACACACACACATACCTCTCTCGGCAGTGCCAGGGGATCCTCACACACGCTGATACCTGATGGCCTGTGTTTTTGGAGCACCACAGTGACACGCAGCCGAGCTTTAGCGCTGATGGGCTGTGGGCGGACAATGTATTCATAAAATAAAATACAGAAATCTTTAAAATGCAGTAACTTTTTGAAATATTGATCCAGTCTTAGCGCATGTTGAGTGTCAACATTGTTAAATCACTGTTAGATAATTGCTTAACAAAAGTTATTGATGGCAGATGTTTTAGTTTTTTTTTTCCAGTATCTGATATTCTCTTTTTTATCTCTGGAGAATCTAATGTGATCATATTTTATCAGTATTGTGATAAATGATGTCACAGTATGCTTTTCTGAGTGTATCATGAATATTTGGTGTATTGCAGTATGTAGACCAGGGGTGTTTATTTAGAGTCAGTAAGGTCCAGTTAGAGGAGATTTCTTCGGGCCGGTCCTGACCGTCATCATCTCTAACGTGTGTTCTGATTCAGTGGTGTATCCTGTTTACTGAAGTAGTCTAGTATCAGCATCTTATACCATCAGCTACTGAAACACCAACACACCACACATACCATTCAGTATATTTCAGTATATTTACTGTTTAAATACTGAACTTAATTAATTATTTATAAACTTCTAATAAATGTTTTTACTCATTTCAATAAAAACAAGCTACATTAAACAAACACGCTTTTGATAAATAGAGACTCTTAAAGTGTTTGTTTATAGAGGCAGTAAATAAAGCAGCGTCTTCTCGTTAACTCAGTTTCAAATCTGGACCTGCTGGAGCCGCCAAAGAATAAACATCTACCTCTCCATTCCTGCCTCAACAGTCGCTCTTCACCTCCACTTCTCTTTATTACAGAACCTTATTCTTTTTCTGACTCGATTTATTCCCTGCATCGCTTTATTCTCTGACTCGCTTTGTTCCCTGCCTCGCTTTATTCTCTGACTCGCTTTATACTCTGACTTGCTTTATTCTCCGCCTTGCTTTATTCTCTGACTCGCTTTATTCTCTGACTCGCTTTATACTCTGACTTGCTTTATTCTCCGCCTCGCTTTATTCTCTGACTCGCTTTATTCTCTGACTCGCTTTATTCTCTGACTTGCTTTATTCCCCGCCTTGCTTTATTCTCTGACTCGCTTTATTCTCTGCCTCGCTTTATTCTCTGCCTCAATATATTCCCTGACTCGCTATAATCTCCGACTCGCTTTATTCCCAAACTCGCTTAGTCTATGACTCGCTTTATTCTCTGCCTCAATATATTTCCTGACAGACATCATGATAATTGGTTTTACTGTGGTTTGATAAAACGAAAACTCACATTTAAAAGATCAAAAACTGTAATTACAGTGATTTCGTGTCCTACAGTTCGCAGTCTGTGCTGCACTAAATCCAATTAAACAGGACTAATTATAATCTATTTTAATGAAACATGTAATTTGCAAGTTCAGACCGTGCCTTCAGCATCTGATGGTTGTATGACAGATTGAGGGAGGAGGAAAGAACTTTTGAGAACTTGTGTTCTGTGTAGCTTCTGCCTGTAACCAGAAGGCCAGACTCTCCTCTTTATAACTGTGGTAGAACTGATAAGGGACTGAGAAACAGGGAGGAGATGGTGATGGGGCTTGAGGAGACTTGGTCACAAGGAGCAGAAGCTAAGGATGTGAATTTATAGGACGTTAGATTGGAAGAATCTAAGTCCCCTTCAGTTTTCTTTATGACCTGGCAATGTCCATGCATGAAATAGCAAATATTTACTGTTGACTGTTCTGTAAACAGTTCTTGACTGGGGTGTAGTATCTTTGTTGCAGTGGGTTTACCATTTACTGTTCAGTGTTTAGGGTGTCTGCTGTTTTGTAGTGTTGTCTGAATTCTCAGTGGACAGTTAGATTCCCTATATAGTCATTGTATTGTTACCCACAGTGCACTGTAAAAATAGTAGACACCTGATTTTCACTACTTACAGAACTTACAAAGCTCTAATACCAACAGAATGACCAGCATGCCGGACATCTCAACTAACAGAAGTAAGAATATGAAAAATAATGCTCACAGCATGTTAATATAACCACGAGATCTAGTATATAAAGCTTGTACTCATAAAATAAGGCCTAATGATACTTCACTCAATAGTTATTAGGGGTGTATGGAAAAAAAATATAGAAATATCGAATATCGGGATGCTATGCTTTGTGATACTGTATCGGTTCTCAAAAATAAAGTATCAGTATACCGGTTTCCTGGCAGACAGAATGATTTTGTGTTGTGTTAAAACCTCTGACCACTAGATGACAGTGTTGGAATCTATTTTCAACGCCACTCCAACATTAACAAGTAGCACAAGGGTGCAATGCTATTGTAAGCATTGGCAAACCTGTTCATACAGTGGTGTGTTTTAATAGTAGGATTTTAAAAATTACAATATATTACTTTGCTTGCAGTATCGCAATATATTGAAACGTGAATGTATTGTATCTCCAGGTTCCTACCAATACACAGCCCTAGTAGTTTTATTGATTAATCTAAAATATGGAAGAAACTACAGAATCATATATATGACAGTAAAGTTATAGTCATGATAATAAAAAAACATCAGAACCTGGAAAATATTGTTGCAGTGATGTAATCTGATGATCCAGTAGCTCCACTGTTCTGGACTGTTATATATGGTGGTAGGTGGAGATGATGATCGTCCCAATTCCCTCTACTGTCTCCCTCACTGTCCCCCTACATAGTCTTCTACACAGAACAGTCTCTGTAGAGACCAGTGAACGAGTACACGAGTGAACCATTTCAGACGTGATAAACTCAGAAAATCATATTGTGGTGTAATAGATCGCGATAGCAGTACAGTATCATCATAAAGCCGGTCCCTGAGAGAGAGCTGCAGTAGCGCTGTCCTCTCGTCACGGCCTGGTCTGAGTGGAGGGGTGGTGTGTTTTAGTGGGGGCGTCGTTCCTTATTGTTCAGTAGGCAGTTCTGTTGCTACAGTACTGACTGCTGGGCTGAGAGCTGCGGTGAGGCCTAATCGAGGGCCTGAATATTGTATATTGTTCTAGTCACGTTGTGTGTGCTCATGTTTTCACAGCCAGCTGATGTTTCTTGAATGAAGTGAATTATTTAATTTCTCCCTCAATCCCTCTTTCTCACACTCCCTCACTTTCTGTGTCCGGCCCCCTCCTCCTCCTCTCAACCTCATTTTCACTGTCGATTATCCCTCCTTTTCTGCCCTAATCCATCTCTTTATCTCATTCTCCATCCCCTTCTCTTGAAATCCCTCTTTACCCCTCTGCCTTTACTTTACCACTCTCTCTCTCTGCCCTTTTGTTTCCTCTGTTCTTCTGTTCTGTCGCTCTCTTCTCACTTCTCCCTGCCTTCCTCCCACTCCATACATCTATTTCTCTCTCCGCTCTTCATTTCTATTGCTTTCTTTCTCTCTATTGCTCTCAGTGTGTCTCTATTCTCTGCCTCGTTTTCATCTCTGCCTCGCTTTATTCTCCGCCTCACTGTATTCTCAGATTAGCTTTATTCTCTGACTTTCTTTATTCTCCGATTAGCTTTATTGTCTGACTCGATTTATTCTTTGACTCGATTTATTCTCAGATTAGCTTTATTTCCTGACTCGCTGTATTCTCTGCCTCGCTGTATTCTCTGCCTCGCTGTATTCTCTGCCTCGCTGTATTCTCTGACTCACTTTATTCTCTGACTCGCTTTATTCTCTGACTTGCTTTATTCTCTGACTTTCTTTATTCTCTGACTTTCTTTATTCTCCGATTAGCTTTATTATCTGACTCGATTTATCCTTGACTCGATTTATTCTCAGACTCGTTTTATTCTCTGACTTTCTTTATTCTCTGATTAGCTTTATTTCCTGACTCGCTGTATTCTCTGCCTCGCTGTATTCTCTGCCTCGCTTTATTCTCTGACTTTCTTTATTCTCTGACTTTCTTTATTCTCCGATTAGCTTTATTATCTGACTCGATTTATTCTTTGACTCAATTTATTCTCAGACTCGCTTTATTCTCTGACTTTATTCTCTGATTAGCTTTATTTCCTGACTCGCTGTATTCTCAGCCTCGCTGTATTCTCTGACTTTCTTTATTCTCCGATTAGCTTTATTATCTGACTCGATTTATTCTCAGACTTGCTTTAATCTCTGCCTAACTGTATTCTCAGATTAGCTTTATTCTCAGATTAGCTTATTCTCAGATTAGCTTTATTTTCCGACTCTCTTTATTCCCTCACTCACTATACTGAGTGTCTCTCACTCTGGCCTTTTGTTTCCTCTGTTCTTCTCTTCTATCACTCTCTTCTCACTTCTCCCTGCCTTCCTCCCACTCCATACATCTATTTCTCTCTCCGCTCTTCATTTCTATTGATTTCTTTCTCTCTATTGCTCTCAGTACGTCTTCCTGTGTCTCTTGCACTGTCCCTCTGTCCTTTCACTTCTCCTCTCTCTCTCCATTCCTTCTATCTTTCCTTCTGGAATCTGTTTGTACTCTTCGTTTCTCTTCTTCTGGTTCTAATGCCGCCTTGACTGTGTATCTCTCTGTGTTCCTCAGGTTTGCGGTACTGGGGCGTAGTCAGTGATGGTGCTGTATATTCAGCTATTTTAAGCCTCTTGGCTAACGCGGCTCCAGTTTTGGCCACAGGGACAGATATGAAACACTGAATTATTGATGGGCGTGAGGCCTTCATTGTGTTTTCTTCTGGATCAGTACATCCAGCCGCATAGCTGAGTTCCAGACAGTTTCCGTTTCCCCACCGAGACCTTCTCCGTGGTCTATTTATTGCTGTTGTCGTAGACGCCATCAGCCAGGGATGGAGCGTTTTCACCTTAAAAGCAAGCATCCGTCGTCAGCGGGCGCATCAGCGCGAATTATGTAACATATATTGTTCATTATTTGAGTCGCATCCATTTGTGTCGCACAATGCGACGTTCTCTTGCATAATAGAAAGCCTTTGATGCGCGTTGATGCATTTCACATGCTAGGGCCAGATGAATTGTTCAGCGGTTACATTATGTACAAGCGCCGTGACTCATAAAACCTTTCTGACTCCCCGAATCCCCCCCCCCCCCACCAAATCGCTGGCGAATCAGCATGATTCACTTGTTTATCGAGACCACCTTGACCACTCCCCCCTCCAGACGTGTATACAGTAAGTGGAACACAGAGGGAGGGCGCGTGGCCTTGTGAATCAGGCTAGTCAGAAATAGCCCTGTCACAGATCATTCCTCACAAACTCACTTCGCGCCTCCTCCTCTTCTTTCTCTCCGCACCTCTACGGTTCCGCCGTCCCAACGCAGTGCCTAAAGAGCCGTTGGCTATGGAAACAGCAGGTGAAAGGTCAGGGCTGGGGACGCAGAGCGCATGCTCAGTTATATGAAATATAATATATATATCGTCGCTGTCCAATGAAAAACAAGCAGAACCAGATCTGGAACCAGATTTTTTTCCAAATTCTTTTGGAGCAGTTCTGTTGGTCCATTCGTCATGAAATTTTCACACAATGTACCATCGGCACATTGAAATATTGTAGAACATTCACATAGATAGATAGATAGATAGGTGATATATGTATAGATAGATAGATAGATAGATAGATAGATAGATAGATAGATAGATAGATAGGTGATATATGTATAGATAGATAGATAGATAGATAGATAGGTGATATATGTATAGATAGATAGATAGATAGATAGATAGGTGATATATGTATAGATAGATAGATAGATAGATAGATAGGTGATATATGTATAGATAGATAGATAGATAGATAGATAGGTGATATATGTATAGATAGATAGATAGATAGATAGATAGATAGGTGATATATGTATAGATAGATAGATAGATAGATAGGTGATATATGTATAGATAGATAGATAGGTGATATATGTATAGATAGATAGATAGATAGATAGATAGATAGATAGATAGATAGATAGATAGATAGATAGGTAGGTAGGAAGGTAGGAAGGTAGGTATTAGGGATGCACCGATACCACTTTTTACTTATCTATACCGATACCAGCTTTTCTGGTATCTGCCGATACAGAGTACTGATACTGATACTAACTCTGATTTAAATGCTCCATATATGGCTATAAATCCTGATATTTATAGGGTTCCACTTTTTATATGTTGTATTTTTTATGTCTTATTCTGAATAAGATATAATAACCTTAAAAGAAAATCATTTACTGGTTGAGTAACTGCACAATAAAAAGTTTCAGAGCTATAAAAAAAAAATAATAAAATGCCACCATGCAGAAACACGGGCAAGAAGGAAAGCATAATCTCACTAAGCTTCACAGCTTTTTAATTGTTTACAGTTAATTCACATTGCATTCACATTTAAACAAGTTGCTCATGTAAAAGTATGCAAACAAAGATATTCTATGTAAAAAAAACAAACAAAAAAAAAAGGTTTGAGCTGCTGAGTTATTTGCATAACATAAAGCCACAGATTTTGAAAATAAAGCAGGTGTACAAACCAAAGGTACAGCTAGTTCAATTTAAACAAACATAAGTGGAGCTTTTGTGCATAAACATGTGAGTTAACTGATTAAATACTAAATCTGTTGAGGGGGTAGTCGTGGGCTGGAGGTTAGGGGACCAGCGTCATGACTGGAAGGTCGCTGGTTCGATCCCTTGAACCGACAGGATTCAAGTGCCTTTGTGCAAGACATCTAACCCCCCAACTGACACTGTGGATAGTGGCAAGTGTGCTTACTGCCCCCTAGTGTGTGTATATGTGTGTATATGCATAAGCAGGTTAAACGCAGAGGTGGTACATAGTGGTACATAGTTGTAAATTCTAAATTCTGTCCTGAATTTTTTTTAGTTTTAAAAGTTGCGACTAAAGGCGTGGGCATTGGTGAACTCTTCCAGGTGTGGGTTCACAGCTATTTCTTCTCTTTAAATGATGCCCCCAAAGGAGTAGTAGTGATTTAGCTCCTCCTGCTGGAGAAACTTCAAACTGCTTAAGAGGTGCGAGTGAGTGACTGAGTTCCACCTGCTTCACTTTCAATGCATGTGAAGCAGGTGGAACTCAGTCACTCACTCTCACCTCTTAGGCAGTCTGACACTCACCATTGCATTGACACTCACCATTGACAGTCTGTCTCTTCTCCAGTTAGATATCTATAGTGAATCGCAACACATGCTGATTGTGCCATGTAACATTAAATATAGACTCGTAAACGTTATTCCATGCACTATGTGGGCATTGCTGCATAGTTCTTTCACAACAGAAACAAAGTCGTACACTGAGATGGAGATGGAAGGCTTGATCGGCCATGTATCGGCCGATTTTTAATCAAAATATGTGATTGGTGATCGGCCGATATCTCTCCAATTTAGCCGATCCTAAGAGTTGATCGATGGCATTAAACAAATGAGCTTAATGTCTGTATTTCTAGCTAGCGTCTTCACCTCCGTGAAACCCCCTCCGCCCAGGTCCCTGCAATTCCTATCTAACCTTCCTAACTGCAAGGTGGAAATACATACCGTTTTCTTTTGGAACAGACTGAATAAAGTGGCTGCCTCACGAGAACAGTTTGTGGCGTTCAAGGCATGTGTTGATAGAAAGCATGTCGTCCGTCTAGCAGTGTTTACCGTATGTGACACAGACTCATCCAGGACGTTTTTAAAATGTGTAAAATCAGTGTGTCTCGTTGGGAAACCAAGACAAAGACATTTAACTCTATTAATCTGATACAGAACACAGCTGAATACAGTGAGTATCAGTAAACAACAGAGCTAGCACACACAGCTAACACAAAACAAACAACCCAGAACACCATACAGACCAGATCTGACCGGTACGAACAGAACAGCAGCAGTAATTCAAGATCTACATTTAATGATTACAGATTTAGTTTAAAATGAGAGTCTGAGTTTAATGACTGCAGTTTAACTGAATTTATTTAATTAGCTTTTCTAGTTTTAAATTAAGGGTCTAAATGTAATGATTGTAGTATTGGAGATATTTGTTAGATTTACTTTGTTTATTTACTGGTAATTTAGTTAAAAATACGATGCTGTTTCACATGAGCTCGTTAAAAATGGTAATAAACCAGTTTAGACCTTGTTTCATGACTTGCTTGCGCTAATAACTAAATGTAGCCCCGCCTGAAAAGTGATCGGCGATCAGAATTGGCCTGAAAAACGCTGATCGGTCCATCTCTAGCTCTGACCGAGATGTTCTTAGAGAGATGGGGTTTAGCACTGGATGCTATAGTCTTCAGCTTTGAGTCAGACAGACGTGTGCTGTAGCCTCTCTACGCATACGCGCTCACACGACGCCGGACAAGTCGCTCTTTGTGCCATTGTTCAGACGGACCAAGGACTGGACAGTGTTATACTGTAACTAAATATTGCTATTCAAACCAAGCACACACTCACACAGCAGGATCTGTCAACAAGGAAGGAGAGAGAGTGGACCGGGGACAGTAAATAATGAAGAGGGAGGTGGACAGTGTGAGCGTGTAGAGAGAGGAGCAGGGGGGTCATGTCGTTACACAGGGTATCAGCTTAGTCCGAGCGGGGTTGGGTGCGTGTGGGGGGGGGTCATAATCCGTCCCATCCGCTAATAGCACAGCGTGAGACATCAGGCATGCAGCTGTGCAGAGCGAACAGCTGTGTCTGTGTGTGTATGTGTTCCCTCGCCCTCATTATGAAGACCCCCTCCGATCAGCTCCGAAGCTGACCACAAACAAAACAACAGATCTAAAAACAAAACAAACATCGGCCAGTCCGTCCTGAGACATGACCCAGCCTGACCCCATGGCGCGTGGGCTGCGACTGTGGAGATGATCTAGACAGAAGAGTGATATTTTGAAAGGCCAGTTTTAGCCTCAGAGTTTGTCTGGAGCAGCAGTATTTGTCTGGTTTTAATTAATAATTTTCTTTATCCAGAGCGCGAGCTGCAGCTACGAACAATCACTTGCATACATCTAAAGTTGTGGGAGTGTTTCACACAGAAACACAACAGTGTGGTGCTCTGTCAGCTCTGCACAGTGGAGATGATCACAACAGTACAACTGCTACACACGAGACCTTGAAGATCAAACATCCCGTAGAGCTTCATCAACACAGCAGCAGGACAGCACCTGTTCACCTGTTTATCTTCTCTTATAGATTATTTATAGATTATTAACACGTGTATCATGTTTCTTTCAGTAGAGTCACTTGAAAAGTCTCATTGTTAACCGTTTCTTATTCTTCCATTGTGGAACCTAAGACTGTTTTAGATACCGTGGGAGCTTTTAAACACACGTAGCTGCTTCTCAAACGACTCTCTGTCCAAATATATACAAACTGTCCGAGTTCTTGTGTGTGAGGCGTGTAGGCTACGTCTCATTTGTGCCTCTAAAAGTCGAGTCAGAGCGTAGACTCTTAGTCTTTAACCATTTATAGATCATGTGTATTTAAGGTACCCTTTAATACAGCAAGTCTAGAACCCCCACAGCGCAGGGTCATCAATCCCACAGCCCCTTTCGACAACAAATTACTACACAACCTACACAAAACCATCCACTGGTTACAAATCCATAACAAAATATTAATATTTTAATTCCTAACACACTTGGTCATTAGTTTAATGGACTAATTGAAAAAAATAATTGTTAGATTATAGGGCTGTATATTGACAAGGACCCAAGAACACACCACTGTATGAACAGGTTTGCCAATGACTACAATAGCACTGCGCCCTTGTGCTGCTTGTTAATGTTGGAGTGGAGCTGAAAATAAATTACAGCACTGCCATCTAGTGGTCAGAGGTTTAAACACAACACACACTGACTCACTGTCTGCCAGGAATCTGTGTATCAATACTGTGTTTTTGAGAATCGATACAGTATCACTAAATATAATATTTTGATATTTTCTTACACGCCTGCTAGATTAATCGATTTAAGAAATTAATCGTTAGATGTAGCCCTACTGGTGGGTAAATCCCTCATTAACTGGGGATGTGTTTTTTTTTTTTTTTGTGTGAGACCAGTTCTGGTTACAACTGTGACTTACATCGTCTGGAAATGAATGTAATGAACGTAAACATAATGAGAATTATAGTTATGATATAAAAAGCCCAGAAAATCAGTCAGATTTAACCAGAACACAGCTAGAGGGCGTTTACAGTGGTAGGATGTGCCTTCCGCTCTTCTGCAGTTCTGCACAATAATATCTGATGTGTGGTCAACCTAATGTAATGCGGAGTAGTTTTTATCCATAAGCCTGCCTCTAGAATCCATTTCCCTGATTTCCTGTGTCGGTAGATAGTATTTATTTATTTATTTAATAAAGTGCTGAGGGTGGGGGGTTCATGCCATCTTTGGGCATGCTTAAGCTTGAAGCACAAAAGTGTCCACTAACGTTAACGCTGCTGTAAGAGCGGAGAGGAAAAAGGTCCGTGGCAGTTAGCTTTGGGCTCTGCGCGTGTCAGCCCACTGCCGAATTTAGCATTAGGGTGGACGCAGTAGCTGCTACCGCTGAGCGGCCTGAGGGCAGAGCGCATGGCCCAGATGCCTCAGCTGCAGTGCTGAACGAGCTCGCCACAGTCAACAAGATCTCATCACCACAAGAGCACAACTCATTTAACCCCTGGAGACCTGACATACTTGCGAGCAGTTATGGCTTGGCTAGTTAATCCGTAGCTTTTTGTTAATGCATTCTGTTTTAGGAAATGTAAGGTATGTAAGGAATTATAAGTTAATTTCTGTGTGTGAATAATGTAATAAATAATAATAATAAAATTATAATCTCTGGTTTGCACTACTTTCCTAATAGGAGTGTGCAGGTAATCGACTGACTATGTTTGTATTCTGTAATCTTCTAGGGCTGCAGTACTATACCACACACTAGGGGGCAGTGAAACACACACACACACCAGGTGGCAGTGAAACACCCACACACACACACACACACACACTGGTAAACACACACACTGGTGAACACACACATTAGATGGCAATGAAACATATACACACACACACACTAGTAAACACACACACTGTTGAACACACACATTAGATGGCAATAAAACATACATACACATACACACACACTAGGGGGCAATGAAACACACACACACTAGTAAACACACACTAGGGGGCAATGAAACATACACACTAGGGGGGAGTGAAACATACACACACACACTAGTGAACACACATATTAGGGAGCAGTGAAACATGCACACACACCAGGCGGCAGTGAAACACCCACATACACACACACACACACACACACACACACACACACACACACACACTAGTAAACACACACACTGGTGAACACACACATTAGATGGCAATGAAACATATACACACACACACACACTAGTAAACACACACACTGTTGAACACACACATTAGATGGCAATAAAACATACATACACATACACACACACTAGGGGGCAATGAAACATACACACACTGGTGAACACACACATTAGAGGGCAATGAAACATACACACACACACACACACTAGTAAACACACACTAGGGGGCAATAAAACATACACACTAGGGGGGAGTGAAACATACACACACACACACTAGTGAACACACATATTAGAGAGCAGTGAAACATGCACACACACCAGGCGGCAGTGAAACACCCACATACACACACACACACACACACACACACACACACACACACACACACACACTAGTAAACACACACACTGTTGAACACACACATTAGATGGCAATAAAACATACATACACATACACACACACTAGGGGGCAATGAAACATACACACACTGGTGAACACACACATTAGAGGGCAATGAAACATACACACACACACACACACTAGTAAACACACACTAGGGGGCAATAAAACATACACACTAGGGGGGAGTGAAACATACACACACACACACTAGTGAACACACATATTAGAGAGCAGTGAAACATGCACACACACCAGGCGGCAGTGAAACACCCACATACACACACACACACACACACACACACACACTAGTAAACACACACACTGGTGAACACACACATTAGATGGCAATGAAACATATACACACACACACACACTAGTAAACACACACACTGTTGAACACACACATTAGATGGCAATAAAACATACATACACATACACACACACTAGGGGGCAATGAAACATACACACACTGGTGAACACACACATTAGAGGGCAATGAAACATACACACACACACACACACTAGTAAACACACACTAGGGGGCAATAAAACATACACACTAGGGGGGAGTGAAACATACACACACACACACTAGTGAACACACATATTAGAGAGCAGTGAAACATGCACACACACCAGGCGGCAGTGAAACACCCACATACACACACACACACACACACACACACACACACACACACACACACACACACTAGTAAACACACACACTGGTGAACACACACATTAGATGGCAATGAAACATACACACACACACACACACACACACACACACACACACTAGTAAACACACACACTGGTGAACACACACATTAGATGGCAATGAAACATACATACACATACACACACACTAGGGGGCAATGAAACATACACACACACACTAGGGGCAGTGAAACATATAAGACATCATAGTTTAAAGTCATGCATGGCACGGAAGGTTCCCCTGCTTAAATCAGCACACGTCCAGACCTGTTTTAAGTTCGTTTTTAAGTTCCAGAGGAGTCATGGGAGAAGGTTCTGTGATCAGATGAGACCAAAATAGAACTTCTTTCACTCGCCGTGTTTGGAGGAGGAAGAATGATGAGTACCATCCCAAAAACACCATCCCTACTGTGAAGCATGGGGGTGGAAGCATCATGCTTTGGGGGTGTTTTTCTCCACCGGGGTCATGTATAGCAAGATTTTGGGGAACAACCTCATTCCCTCAGTTAGAGCACTGAAGATGGGTCGTGGCTGAGTCTTTCAACATGACAATGACCCAAAGCACACAGCCAGGATAACCAAGGAGTGGCTCCAGACCTAAACCCTGTAGAAAATCTATGGAGGGAACTCAAACTCACATGTTTCTCAGCGACAGCCCAGAAACCTGGCTGATCTGGAGAAGATCTGTGTGGAGGAATGGGCCAAAACCCCTGCTGCAGTTCAAACCTGATGAAAAACTACAGGAAACGTTTGCCGTCTGTAATTGCAAACAAAGGCTACTGTACCAAATATTTACATTGATTTTCACAGGTGTTCAAATACTTATTTGAAGCAGTAACACACAAAAATTATTTAAAAAATCATACATTGTGATTTCTGGATTTTTTAGATTAGTCTCTCACAGTGGACGTGCAGGCTAGGGGCAGTGAAACATACACACACGCTAGGGAGCAGTGAAACACCAACACACACACTATTGAACACATATTAAGTAGGGCTGTGTGTTGGCAAGAACCTGACGATACAATACGTATTGTGATAAAGCGTTCACGATTCAATATATTGTGATATATTGTGATACTGCAAGCAAAGCTATATATTGCAATTTTCCAAATCCTACTATTAAAACACACCACTATATGAACATGTTTAACAATGCTTACAATAGTATTGCACCCTTGTGCTGCTTGTTAATGTTGGAGTGGAGCTAAAAATGAATTACAACACTGCCATCTAGTGGTCAGAGGTTTAAACACAACACACAATGATTCACTGTCTGCCAGAAATCTGTGTATTGATACTGTGTTTTTGAGAATCGATACAGTATCACTAAATATAATATCCTGATATTCAATATTTTCGATATTTTCCTACACCCCTAATATCAAGGGGCAGTAAAACACCCACATAAACACACACACTAGGGGCAGTGAGCCACAGCGCCCAGGGCGCAGTTGGGGAGTTGGTGTTTTGCTTAAGGGCACTGAATTCAGGGAATCGAACCGCTGACCTTCCGGTCACAAGGCTGGTTCCCTAAACCTCCAGCCCACGCCCCTCTGCTTAGTAGTCAGAACTTCTCGTTTTGTTGAATAGACTAGAGCTATTTAAGTCATCCTATATTTTTCATAACGCAAATATTTATTACAAAAAAAAATATTGGCAACTGTGATTAGAAAAATAGTAGAAATTCTGATTTTGTGATTTTTCAATACACACACAATGCCAATCTCATCTCAGTCTGGGGCTAAAAGAATAACTGTTTCCCTATCAACAGTAAAAGCAGTTTTCAAATCGCAAGAGCCCCAATTCTGTGGGACATCAACCTAATATCAAAGATTGTAACCTGCCTATAGATGAGTTAGACCAATCAGAAGCAACCAAAGATCTACTATATGCTCTGACCACAACTAACTGGTTCACCTCCAGTGGAACTTACTCTTACTCACTCTCTGTGGTTTGGAATCGTCCTTTGTGGGATCCGAGAGGCTGACAGGAATGCAGCTTTTGCTGTTTTTAGGTTAGGAGTTTTGGGAAATTGTTAAAAAAGCATCTTGAACAGGTAATGGAATCATGGTTATGCATAAAAGGAGCATCCAGGAAAGACCCAGTGCTTTGTGAGCAAGGATGAGTCGAGGGACGCCACTTTGCCAAAAAATGCGTCACCGAATTATCCAACGGTTTAAGAGCAGTGAGTGTTGCAGGGATTTGATGTCTTTCACCATCTGTGGCGCATAATGTCATAAAAGGGGACATATGACATTTTGTTCTTGCAGGCACCAGAGCTGCTCACATTATGTGGAAGCTAAGAGCTAAGCCCGGGAACGGCTCTGCACTCGGATTATGTTTATTCTTGATGGTGATGTTGAAGCTACAGTCTGCAGTATGTGTTGACCACTGTGTGCCTGATACAGAACTCAAGTCAGCTTGTTATTCACCAGCTTCATGTTTGATTTACTGTTTCACCTTAAAGATGCAGCAGTTACATTACATTTAAGGTGGAACGGGAAAATGCGAACAAGAAACTGGCATACACGCCCATCAGCCATAACATTAAACCACCTCCTTATATATATATATATATATATATATATATATATATATATATATATATATATACACACACTGTCCACTGTATCAGCTCCACTGACCATACAGGAGCTACACCTACAGACTGTAGTTCATCTGATTCTCTGTATACTTTATTACTCTGTTCTTTAAAGATTAGGACCCCCACAGGACCACCACAAAGCAAAGCAGGTACTGTTAAGTACTGATGTGGTGGTGGTGGTGTGTTGCGCTGGTGTGTGGATCAGACACAGTGGTGGTTCTGGATATCCTAGATCAGAGGTCCCACAATTTGCCACAACTGCTCCAGCTAACTGTGCTTAAAGGCTGGAGCAGATGTATTGGAGTTAAGTAAGGGGCGGGGGCAGCTTGTTGGATGCAGGTTGGAACAGCTGGTTGTTCTTCAATAATCAGGAGCCCCACAGGACCACCACAGAGGTGATATTATTTGTGTGGTGGGTTATTCTTAGCGCTGCAGTGACACTGAAGTGGTGGTGTGTTGGTGTGTGTTGTGCTGGTGTGAGTGGATGACAGCAGTGCTGCTGCTAAAATGTTCAAGCACCTCAGTGTCACTGCTGGACTGAGAATCGTCCACCAACCAAAACTATCCAGACAGCAGTGTCCTGTGGGCGGCGTCCTGTGTCCACTGATGATGAAGGACTAGAGGAACACAAACTGTGCAGCAGCAGATGAGCTACTGTCTCTGACTTTACATCTACAAGGTGGACCAGCAAGTAGTAGGAGTGTCTAATAGAGTGGACAGTGAGTGGACACAGTGTTTACACACACACACCAGCACAACACACACTAACACACCACCACCACTTCAGTGTCACTGCAGCGCTAAGAATAACCCACCACCCAAATAATATCTGCTCTGTGGTGGTCCTGTGGGGCTCCTGATCATTGAAGAACAACCAGCTGAACTTGAACTTGGCTGGACTAAATACACCCAGCATGTATGTACAGAGCTAGGCTATCTATCTAGGACAGTTGTCTCCAGCCCTCCTCCTGGAGAACTACTTTCCTGCAAAGTGTAGCTCCAACCTGTATCCAACAAGCTACCCCCGCCCCTTACTTAACTCCAATACATCTGCTCCAGCCTTCAAGCACAGTTAGCTGGAGCAGGTGTTGTAAATTGTGGGACCTCTGATGTAGGATATCTAGAACCTCCTTGCTATGTATGTGTGTGCATGGTCCTGTGTTTGCTTGTTTAGAGCACACTTACCTGCATATTGGTCTGGAATGTAGGTCATGATGGCTGTGGCTGCAGGGAGAAGCTACCGGCACTGTACATTCAGTGGCCCCCACTGTATGCTTGAGCAGAAACCACAGCTCATACACGTGCATTTAATAATAAACGTGTTCGGTCAGGGCCTTCAGTCTACAGACCTAGATTAAAGATGGATATGATGGTAGAGCAAACTAACATTAGCTTGTTTATGAATTATAGGAAGCTCTGCAAACTTCTTGTTCAGATTTTCCAGTTCCGCCTTAAATGATGTCAAAATTCTATTCTGGCGAACAGGAAGTCTGCTTCAGCCTTGTCAGCTCTAGGAGGTCTTACCTTGCCTGATCTAAGAACTTCTTTCTCAAGCTTTGTTCTTCAGGTTGTTTCCTCTTTGGCTGTTTCTCAGCCTTCTGTTCTATTGGACCATGCGTGGAGTTCACCACGTAGTGCTTCATCCTCCCCCTGCCCTGTGCACAAGCACAAATACCTCCAGTTACTGATTGGCTGGAAGAGAGTTCTTTTACTTTACCTCAGTCAATTAGTTTATTTCCCATCTGCATTGAATTATTTGGAGAAGTAGTTTGACGGAAAATCTCGTTTATATCTTTGCAACGTTTACATTCACATAGTTTCAAGGTTATTTGTCATTTGCACATCATGTGAAGATGATTTCTTTGTTGTAACAATGCTTCTTGGCAATAAATCCTATACCGTTGGAAAGCCTGTTCATTTCCCTTTTAGTTGGTGCCACATTTGTAAGGAACATACATTTGGGGGATGAGCAGTAGAGCTGAGTATGTGGGTTGCGCCCATGAAACATTAGCCAAATCCTTTCTGCCAGTGCCAAACAGCTTATTCTGCCATTGACTTGTTTGATGTTTGGTGGACTGGATGATTAAAATTTGAAGAAACGAGATATATTGTCAATTTAACAGTTTATTCATTTAACAAACAGGAGCCTCAGTAGCGTGTGGAACCATACAGAGCCACAACAGCCTAGCACCTCCTCCTCATGCTGGTCACCAGCCTGGTCACACATTGCTGTGGGATGGCGTCCCATTCTTCAACCAGCATTTGTCACCAACATCAGCCAATGTGGTTGTGTTGGTCACTGTGACACGAATAGCACATACTGAGATACATATATATATATATATATATATATATATATATATATATATATATATACACACACACACACACACACGCTACCACTCAAAAGTTTAGGATCACTTTAGAATTTCTTTTCATGCAATTCACAAACAATATTGTTCATTTCACAATTAATGTAAGTGTATCAGATGATTTTTAAAGAATAAAAATGTTTGTATTAAAGTCTATTTTTGTATAGAGGCTTATTTTACATATAGTCCTATTATCAGTAATTCTCAGTCCTCTGTCTAAATCTCCTGGTACGACCACCAATCCAAGTTAAGGATGTTATTGGACTAATTGGTTGTTAGGACACTCTTGCTCAATTGTGATGCACAGCTGAAAAACATTCTACTAATAAGTGAGTATAAAAGGGAACAACATTCTAGGTTAGTTTAGTATCTGAAGATCAGCAGTTAATGGTTTGCTGACCGACTCAAAATGACCAGAAAGAAACAACTTTCTTTAGAGACCCGTCAGTCCGTTGTTGTGTTAAGGAAGAATATACTCCATTGAAAACAACAACTACAAATAACTAAAATATAACTCTGTAGAAAACTTTGTATAGGCAAGTATTTAGGTTTGCTTCGCTTTTGCACTAAGGTGGTTATGTAGATAACGAGTAATAGAAATACTATATGCTGTCCATGAGTCTCAGATGCAACCGTCCGGTACTGCAAACAAACATGACAGTTTACGTATTCAGGTTATTTCCAGGATTCGAAATACTCAGCCAGTTCCTGAGAATGTCTCTTTTTTCAGTTCTGCTGAATTTAATTATATATCAGGACATTTATAACAGGATCTTTCAGCCATCTCGAAGCTAAAGCCCAAGCCTCATAACTCTCACCAGTAAATATATTTTCTTTCCTTTTTGTTCTTGGCTTTCATCTGCTGGCCTAAACATTCCTGATATAGAGGATTTGGCCGGGCCGGTTGAAAGACGCTTCCTTTTCAGCAGCGGATCTGAAAGCACTCCATGAAAATAACGTGGAATGCTGTACGGCTGTGTGTCTGGACCTGAGCTGCACAGTTAAGCTCAGCTGGAGAGAAAGAAAGAGTGAGTGAGCGAGAGTGCACACAAACAAACAACCAGGACCTTCAGGGAAGTGAAGAAGTTCCCATATGATCATTTGGAGCTGTGCAAACATCTGACTGTTGGACGTCGGCTACCTGCAGCCAATGAATTTAAATGCTTTTGTGATCATAAGAATGACTTTAATTCATAGTGGAGTGACTGTAAAGGTCAGTGATTTGCCCGTTTGCTTTAAAGCAGTGAAATCCGATACTTGCTTTCAGCTTAGATGGTAGATCTTTCTCTCTTACAGCTCAGAGGTAGCCTGCTGCGCTCAGTATCACCTGGATATGGGTTCAGAGGATGGAACCACTTCTAGCCTTAAGGGGAATTCCATCAATTTTTCAAAGATTAGTGCTTGAGGTGTAAACAGAGTCAGTCAGACACAGTATTTTGGCTCAAATTGTCTGTCTCCAAACCTAGTGAGCTGCCTAAGTAGTGCACTGACTATGTAGGCCAGTGTTTAGGTAGCAGCATTCTCTCCTCATCTCTTTTCATAAGACAGATGTTTGAGACTCTCTAGTTAGAGAGAGACTGAGTCAGGCTCATTCCCACCCACTGCAGCATGCGACCAGTGTTTTAGCTTAGCTTAGCTGCTGGCTACCTGGTTAAGCAACCAGCTGGCTATCCAAAACCAAAGACTGCGGCTTAAAAATCATCTTCAGTGTATAAAACTTGCAAAATTGGTCAAAGAGTAGTTGAAAAGTTGCAACTAGAATTGGAATAACTTGCATTTGAAAATTACTTCTCTGCTCGTAGCTTGGCTTTTTGTCCGCCATATTGGGAAAAGTTGGCCTGCATAGCCTCATGGGGCTGCCTTAGCAGCTGAGGAACCGTTCATTGCTTCCTTACGATTGGGGCAAAATAAGGTGCCTTAGTAGACAGCATGTTTAAGGGATCTTGGAATTGGGACAACCTACATGTCTATGTAGACACTCACTAGGTTTTGAGACACACCCAGAGATTGCTTTACAGTGGTGGTGATGGGAAACAGGGGTCGCCATGTGTATAACATAAATAAAGCCACTTTGTTTATTATCCAGAACCCCCAGTGAACTTACACATTCTTCTGGGTTTTTATTTGGAATGTTGATGATGGTAAAATAGTGTCTGTTTGAGGAAAGAAAAAATAAAAGTTGGGCTATTTGAACACTCATCCATGTATCCCCTTCACCAAGGCCAAAACCTTATTGCAATATTTAATCATAAATAAATGTATTTCTAATCTTTTCATACAGCTTTAGGATCCATCAATATCATGTCACCACTGTTTGGAACTGTACATTTCATACCAGACTACTCAGAATGATCAATTATGCAAAAATTCTTAAAACGTGTTGGACCAAACATATATATATGTGTGTTATCGGTTGGTGGACTGTTCTCAGTTCAGCAGTGACACTGAGGTGTTTAAACACTCCAGCGGCAGCACTGCTGTGTCTGATGCACTCACACCAGCACAACACTGATCATCATGTCAGTGTCACTGCAGTGCTGAGAATGATCCACCTCTCTAATAGTAATTTATATTTCTATTTGTGTGTGTGTGTATATATATATATATATATATATATATATATATATATGTATATGTGTATGTGTGTGTGTGTGTGTGTGTGTGTGTGTGTGTATATATGGGTGTGTGAGTATATGGTAGGAAGAGCTGTGAAATGTGGGTGTGTGTATATATGTATAGTAACGCATATATATATACACACACACACACACACACACACATATATATATATATATATATATATATATATATATATATATATATATATATATATATATATGTGTGTGTATATATATGTATATATATGTATATATATGTGTATGTGTGTATAAAGTATATGTAGTAAGCTTCTTCATCAGGTGTAATAGACTAGAAGTGTTGATCTTCTCGTGCTGTGTAGTGATTTTTATTTTTTTGCCTCTCAGAGTAATCCCAGACCAACTCTCCTCATGATCTGATCTACTCTTTGGCTTTTTCTGTATAGACTGGTGTCTGGACAGCGGCTGAGAGCGGATTGTAATGGGGCTAGATTAAACCCGTGCTGCGCTCTTTTAGTGTTTACACTCCAGCGCAGCACCTGGTGTGATGTTCTGTCTTGTTCCTTGGCTCAATCACTCATGCGTCTGCTGAAGCTTTTAGAAAATGCAGACAGGATGTTGGTTTTGTGGTTTTCTTTGGCCTCAGAACAATGCATTAACCATTTGATGGGGAGCAGCAGCAGCAGTGTTTGCTGTTTTCCTGTTCCTTTAAACGAAAGAGATAGATTATAGATATTTATGAGTTTTATAAAGTAATGCATTACACTTGAATTTCATTATTAAATCACACTGTTAGACTTTATCCTTTAAATTATGTAGAAATTAAATTGTATTTTGATGGTGAAATTTAAAACATGTCATTACCATCAACAAATGTCATTATCTTTTTCATAAATGCATCACTTTTAAGCGTTTTATTTTATTGGGGCCCAGATGTTTTAAAGTCTGGGTTGGGGACAAGGCCAAAGTAGCAAAATATTGATGCTTAAATCATTAGAAAAAAATATTTGTTATATTATTATAATTATTTTGGTGTGTAATTTGTTTTGGTGATGCAATAATGGATCTTTTTAATACCTAAAATGTTTTTTTTTTTTTTAATTTTAACACAAATTTATAACCTAGGGATGTAAAATGTTTCCCTTATTGAAGAATAAACCCATATAACATTATTTATATATATATATATATATATATATATATATATATATATATATATATATATATATATATATATATATATACATATGAACTGCTGGTCTGCTGCCCTTTATAGAAACTGTGATATGTGCAGAAAGGTATAGAAAAAATATAGTTTTTACTCTCTATTGATCATTTTCCTAATGATTTAAATGATTTGTTGAGCGTTCAGTTTGGACACCTGGTCTTCTTTGGGTTGAAAACTGAAAGTGCCACCTTTCAACACGTTGGGCCAAAAACTATTTGGCAGCCTGGTCAAAAGAACCCTATGGTTGAACGTCAGCCATTCCCAGTGCTGCTGTCCAGACGCGGTACTTCTGGCAGCAGTACATGTTCGAGCCTATTTAAAATCTTTACAGCCACTTCCAGAGTTGTTTTGTAATGTCTAGCCTATTGGTCAGGCCTGGTTAACCAAAAGTATTCAAACAGCTGACCTTGTATTTCCCCCCCAAAGAAACTTGGCATGCTCATAAAACCTATTAAAAGATCAGTCCAGATCCAGGAGAGAGGAGATACGTACTTCTGAAAAGCTTCAAGATGAGGGCAGATTCAGAGTTTCTCACTGTTGTGTAGTAGATCGTGAGTTGTTTCGAGCCTCCCTGACCCAATAAAAGTCCCCAAAATAAAGGTTTTGTGGAGCAGCGCTGTAGATGAGCCACTTCTGAAGGACCGTTGTTGATGTGCGTGTTTTTAAAATGTAATAAACTTTAAACGTAACCTGAAGGTTTTCTACCACTTAAAGGTTTTTAAGGAGCACTTAGAAATGATTTTATTGTAAGTGTAGGTTCTGCCATCCAGACACTCCAGAGAGAGAGGAGGTAAAGGAGGATGCCGATGACTAATGCGGGTGTAGCGTCCTAACCGTTAGTGCATCGCCTGATCTTAAAAATAGAATACTGGCCTACATCCCTCTCTCATCTTCTCCCCACACTGCTTCCAAAGTTCTGGGTCTGTTGCACATCTGGGAAATTTTCACATTCGCATTTCGGGGGAAAGAAAGCTTGATTCTCTTTCTTTTGTGCTAGGGCTGCCACTGGTGGTTATATTTGTAACTGTGAAATGTACTGACTGTTTTAATGGTTCGTTAAGTCAGATAGGTGAGGCCAAACGATAAAAATTACATTATCTTAACACCAACCAACCATGCACAGCCTTTCGGGAATATATAACCAACTAGGAATTCTTTAGATACTAGCAGAACATGCATTTAAGTTCATGGAGTGCAGTCAACAGTTAGTGTACTACTGTTCCAATGAGAGATCAGTACTAGAAATTAAAACACGTACACGTTTAATATATTTATGGAAGAGTTTACTGTGCAGTACAGTGCAAAAGTCAGAGACCACTCATTCATTTATATAATTTCTAGTCAAAACTCAATTAAAATCGATTTCAGCATTAGGAGAAAAGCCAGGAAAACATATTTCACATTGTTTGGCTTGTTGAATTTTAAGTTGGCTACGTCGTTCAGTTTTTAATATATATTTATTATTTTCCACAGAAAAAATCAACAAAAAAATAGACATATAAAAAACAACAGATATATAAAAACAAAACATATGACACATTCTGTATTTGAAACAAACAAAAGACATGTTTAGCACTGCGTTAATCAGTTCAATCACTTGCTAATAAGTGATTTGTACTTATTGTAGTTTGGCCGGTAATAGAAATCAATTGAAAGCTATAAGTGACCTTTAAATAACACTAATCGAGACTCTTCGCCTTCATTTCTCGTTAGAAGCATTAGCTTCGCTTGGCTGGATCAGTACTTTTATGGCGACCGCCTGCGTCTGCACATTTTTCATGACGTGTTCCGGCGGGTGATGGGCAGGTGGTGGGTCGGACGCAGCGCATGTCTATCTGCTGTCACTCTCGTTCTAGAGTGAGGGAGGGTTTAGAGTGATGGCGCGCCCACGCCGCTGTTCACCTTGTGACAAGCTATGCAGGTGGACCGATTAAACATCTGAACCACCGAATGTGGAAGTTGGATGACTGTAATTTTCTCTTGGCGATTATGAAGAATTAGCTTAATTGCATGCAACAGAATCAGCCTTAATGGATTCTGAGTCATGTTGTTCTAGCTGATGAAGATGCTTTTCGTTCTTAAGGCTCATTTATGCTACCTCTACGTGCGGAAACGTCTCACTGCTCACATACTTCTTCTCTGCGTCAGCTCCGGTTACGCGGTTGTTGAGTAACACATCCAGTAGGGGGCAGTATGGAGTAGGACTGAAACGATTCCTAGAGAAACTCGAGTAACTCAATTACAAAAATCATCAAAGCAAATTCTTTGCCTCAAAGATCAGTTTAATCCATGCAACCACATACAGCGCACTGTTTCACACGGATGACTTTTACTGTTGCACAGCGCACGCTTATGGTGTTGCCAGGTGACACCAAGACAGTGTGGTTTCATGGCGCGGATTGCAAAATAGAGAAAGAGAGAGAGAGAATAAAGAGAAACGAACAGAAAGGGCGGGCCAGAGAAAACCATACACCGCGTCCAACGTCTACTGTAAAACTGAACTAGCCGAGGGTCCTGTTATTGAGCGCCAACCTGAAGAAAGACGAGGCTGAAGTTAGCTTCTTATGTAAATTCCACCTTTCCACCTTAAATGACGCAGCAGTTACAGACACTGGAATGTAACTTCTATACCATTTAAGGTGGAACGAGGTGTTTAAATAAGAAGCTAACTTCAGAAAGCAAGCTACTGAGCTTTCCAGCAAACTGATAGCGACTCTGAGTTTTACAGTAACCGCTAACCAAGCACAGCACCAGTGTCTCAGCATCTGAGCAGAAACAGTCAGTCTACACGTCCAGTCCACAGAGCAGAGCGACTCACAGTAACCATAACATTTAGCTGGAATCAGTGAGATGGTGAGTTGAGATGAAGGCTAGTAAAGCGTGTATGCTGTGGTTACATGTAAGAAAGTGAGTCGATGGCGAGTTATGTCCGTAAATGAGCTTCATTCACATTATCGGTATGACCACATACACCCCTCACACACCCTCTTTACTCCCAGTGATGCATAAAATACACAGTAAACTGAATATCAGGTGGTGTTTGTAGCAATTTGGAGCCTAAAATGTACCAAATCCAATGCAGCGAGTATATTCAGTTTAGTTTGTTTACAGTAAGTGGGTCAGTAAGTGTAAGACAAGCTTCAGTTTAGTAACTGAGTGTACGGTAGCCAGTCTTGTGAACTTATAGTATGATACATGGCTCTAGTAATAAATTTCAATTATATTATTTATTAAAATGTTTTCTTTAAAACTGTATATATGCAATTTAAGCAATAAAATGTTAAGAACCCTGTATTAGTTTATCTTATATTCACTATTGATCTTTAATTAAAAAAATATATATTATCCGATTACTCGATTAATCGATGGAATAATCGATAGAATACTCGATTACAAAAATAATCGATAGGTGCAGCCCTAGTACGGAGTAAAGGCTTATTTATACGGATACGCATGGAGCTTTCTGTTCGTACTCTGCGTTCGTTAGTGCGTAATTTGCACGTTTTCGGTAAGCTTACGGATACGGGCGGGACGGAGCAATACCGCTGCGGATCGTGGGGGCAGCGCAAGACGCAGCAACTTCCATACAAACACAGTGAAGAAGAAACAGCGACTTTTTTGGTTGTGTGAGTTGGTTGGTTAGAAATTTTAACCGTAATGTATCTTCGCCACAATGCACAGTCGTTTTTCATCATTTTCAAAGTGAATGCAGAACTACGAGCTCATCCACCGCCACCATGTTTGATTAACTCTGTACTGCCCTCTACTGGAAGTGTTGCTCAGCAACCATGTCAACGGAGCTGGCACAGACAAGCATGTGAGCAGTGATGGTCATATTTCCGCACGTAGAGGGAGAATAAATAAACAAGTCTTAAATTAAACATAGCGGCGGTGGAGGAGCTCGTATTTCTGTGTTTACAAATGATTAAAAAACAATTGTTTGGTGTAGTTGCACAATGGTTAAAATTTCGAACCAACTCGCTCAACCAAAAAAGTCCCGCCGTATCTTCTTTGTCATACTGAAAATTCCGAATCAAGTTATGGTATTTTATTATTAAACATTTGATGCTAGTATAATAAAAACTGAATTTGAATTTGGCTACGTCGTTCAGTTTTTAATATTTGTTTATTATTTTCCATAAAAAAAATACAGACATATAAAAGTACGGAGCGAAGTACAGAGTACGGACAGAAAGCTCTGTGCGTATCCCAGTGGTTTAAAATAAGTTTAGAGCCGTGCTTGAATTTTGTCAGTATACTGATAGACTATACATATAAAATATGACAGACTGTCAATACGTAGCTCAACTCATGCACAAGCATGCGAGCACATACAGGGACGGGAACACAGCTTCCTCTCCGCGGCCTGTCATTACACTGTAGGGATGATATGCAGCTGATTCTTCATAAAAACTGAAACTATGCCGTCCACACCCGTCTCGCCGAGCACGGCGCGCAGGATTTGGTGGGGCTCTGCGCTTCAAACGCCGCTCCTTTTGATGTACACAGCTGCTCGTTTGCCCTTCAGTCAGCTTTTAGGATGAGACGGTGTTGCAGGATTCGTATTTGTTGAGTGTTTTATTGCAGGTTATAGCTTTATTGTGTGGCGTGCGTGCATGTTTATATACAGTGTGTTGTTATTATTATCTAATCCTTTCATGCAACTGTGGCAAGTATATGGGTGTGGTGGACTGTGAGGACTGAGGTTTGTGGAGGAGGAAAAAAGCCCTACACTGCAGTTTTACATCTTACTTCTGCTTATCTAGGTTTGTCTTCTCAGTCCATACACGCGAGCAGCTGTAGGCATGTGATCTTGGAGCTAGGCTCAGGAGTGGACAGTAGGATATGATAGGGGTATATGGTTCATTCTGCTGAACTGATAACTCACTACAGCTTTAAGTGACCCTCTACTTTATTTATGTTTATTTTACTAAAAGAAATGACTGAACATTAAGTAGGTACTTTCTCTTAACTATATCAAAGAATGACTATACTGTTATTATTACTCTATCAGAGCACATATCTATCTATCTATCTATCTATCTATCTATCTATCTATCTATCTATCAGAGCACACATCTATCTATCTATCTATCTATCTATCTGAGCACACATCTATCTATCTATCTATCTATCTATCTATCTATCTATCTATCTATCTATCTATCAGAGCACACATCTATCTATCTATCTATCTATCTATCTATCTATCTATCTATCTATCTATCTATCTATCTATCTATCTAATCTATCTATCTATCTATCTATCTATCAGAGCACACATCTATCTATCTATCTATCTATCTATCTATCTATCTATCTATCTATCTATCTATCTATCTATCTATCTATCTATCAGAGCACACATCTACCTGTCTGTCTGTCTGTCTATCAGAGTACATTATCTATCTATCTATCTATCTATCTATCTATCTATCTATCTATCTATCTATCTATCTATCTATCTATCTATATTTTAGAGCACATATCTGTCTGTCTATCTATCAGAGCACACATCTATCTATCTATCTATCTATCTATCTATCTATCTATCTATCTATCTATCTATCTATCTATCTATCTGAGCACATGTCTGTCTGTCTAACTGCATTTCTATCTATCTATCTATCTATCTATCTATCTATCTATCTATCTATCTATCTATCTATCTATCTATCTATCTGAGCACATGTCTGTCTGTCTAACTGCATTTCTATCTATCTATCTATCTATCTATCTATCTATCTATCTATCTATCTATCTATCTATCTATCTATCTATCTATCTATATAACTGCATTTCTATCTATCTATCAGAGCACATATCTGTCTATCTAGATGTCTAGATATCTAGATAGATGGTTTGTGACCACAGTCCTCTACCCACCATCATAAAACTGGGGAAAGAAAGGAAAGTAACACGATAAGTCCAAGAAGTCACGTTACAAAATGAACCAATCACACCAAGCCACACGTCGCTCCAAGAGTGGATAGCTTTTACACGCACGGCAGGCCACACCACAGTTCCCTGGAAGTGAACACCAGACCACCAGTTTCAGGAGGTTAGATCAGTTCTTTGGATTGACTCCCACCCCCTGGTTTACAAACTACTTTCACACTTAAACGTGCCACACTCGCCGGTCGGGAAATAACTGTAGTGTGAAAGCACCTTGAGGGTTTCGGTAATAATATAAAAAAATATTTTTTACAAAATTCACCCCACGTTAAATTTTAAATGTATTGTCATCTTAAAAGAAATTTTTTAAAAGTTACATTAAAATGCTGTTGTCGTACTCATAGTTTTGTAGTTTTTGCTCAATGCCACCTGTGGTTGAGCTCCCACACCAACGATCAGCAATTCAATCCTCTCAATTTGAAACGAGCGCAATGCGTTTATTGAATTTGCCATTCAAGTAAAATAATATATATAATATTTAATATATATTAATATTATTATAATAATAATGAATTGCCATCATTGTTGAAATCAAGTATGGTGGTATGATTGTTATTAGCCAATCCAGTCGAGAAGCAGTGTAATACACCCCTGCATCCCAGCTTGCGTCAAACTGCATGCTGTATATTTTATAGGTTAAATTCAGTCTGGGGAAACAGAAGGGAATTTAAAAACCCAAGTTGCTTACTTACAAGTTTCAGTGGGTCAATAGCTTCCTTTTTGTGACAGTGGAAATGATGTAGCAATGAGATTGCATCAGTGTAGATATCTCAGAACAGCCTGTGCAGAGGGCTGGACAGTATATGCACTTTACCGTCCACCAATATCTGCATAATTACGTACTTAAGAGGTAAACAAAGTTCTTCAAATTGGATGTGAAAGGCTCTAGAAACTTTCCAATAGAAAGTAGACGTTTAGCTTATTACTATCTCAGTTGGAGGAAATTTCTACATTTGTAAACAGTCGCTTGATGGTTTGGCGTGAAAAGCTTCACTCTAGAAAAACATAAATTGGAATTGTTTACTATGGTGGTGATGGTAACCAGACGTCTGATGTGTTTAAGGCCTGTAAGCCAGTGACTCTAAGAGTCAATCATGCAAACCCACACGCAGCCCTGAGAGTGGGTAGCTATTACACACGCAGTGGGCCACACCAAAGTTCCTTGGAAGTGAACACCAGACCACCAGTTTTAGCAGTTTCTGATTAACAAATCAGAATTGTTTACTATGGTGGTGATGGTAACCAGACGTCTGCTGTGTTTAAGGCCTGTAAAACTTCCTTCCTTCCTCACTGCCTGGTACTAGTGATAAAGAGTGGATTCCAAAGGAGCTGAATCTTCAACCCCAGCATCTGGGAATTAGGATCGACTCATAGCCAGTGACTCTAAGAGTCGACTCTTTGACTCTGTCGGCTCTAGAGACAATAAGACAGAGGTGAAGAAGTGAGTTTGGGTAGCGAGCTTGTTTAATTACCGGCTGTAAAAACAGATTTACTCACCAAACACTGGTTTCTATATGACCTGTACATGATTTGGGCCACAATAAACAGTTATTAAAAAATAGAACAATTAAGGAAACCCTAGAACAAACATTGTGGAAGAACATTTCCTTTCTTATTCAGATTTCCTTTCCACCTTAAATAGTGCTGCAGTTCCTCTCTGATGCCGGCGCAACTGCTGCATCACTTAAGGTGGACTGAAAGTGTCTATGAAGTATTTCTTACTGAATGAATCACCAAACCAAATGTGTTAGGAATGAAGAATGTATGCTTCTCACCAGCGGGAGAGCTTTAAATGCACATCAGCTCACTTTCTTATAGAGTCTTTGCAATCCGTGACCTGCTTTATCGGAATCACGTTTTGACCATGCGCTCAGCATCTATACTCTCGTGATCTCTGGGACCCCTGCAGAGTTTGTGGTGGTCATCAGTAAGTGGTCATCTGACTCCCGCTGAGCGTGATTGTATGTGCCAGATGGTCTTCTGACCCTTGCAGATTTTCTCAGTACGTCGCTCTTTCCCCTCAGTATGTGAGCTAAGCTAAATGTTTGTCTTGTTGGTACTCAAAAGTGGCTAAACTAGGTTGAGGATGGTTTAATTTAGACTGTATCCCATGATCATTGGGTCAGAGGCTGTTTTGGTCGATGTTTTGAGTCGATTCCAGCAGCAATAGTCAATAGATAATGCGAGATAATGCATTAGTCATGAAACGCCACCCGGTGCCTGGGACATTATTCCGTTTTTGGGTAGATTTAAACCTAAAACGGACCCACCAATGCCCCCACCTATCTGAAAGAACTCCTCACCCCACTGACTTCATCACGATCCCTCCGTTCTATGAACGCAAATCGACTTTTCCCCCCTAGAACTAAACTCATCACCATGGGGGATCAGCACCATGCTGCTCCTCGCTTATGGAATGCGCTGCCTGACCATCTGAGGGCACCACAGTCGAGTGAGAGTTTCAAAAAGGACGTAAAACTTTTCTCTTTAGCTGAACTTACAACCCTTGATTTTGCCATGGATTGTAAATATGTTCTATATCTCTCTTTTTAGTGGTTCTTTGATTTTATAGAGATACTTCCACTGTGTAGCACTTTGAGATTTGCTTCAAATGTAAAGTGCGTTACGAATAAAATTGATCATTATTATTATTATTATTAAACGTGTAAGGTATTTTAACATTTATTAATGGCAGCTGGACACTTGTGCAGCAAAATGGTCATATTTTTTGCTATGTGGACCAATAATTTATGATTATCATCATTACATAACGTCTCTGTCCAATGAAAATCACGTATCTCTAAACCAGCAACTTTACAGGAAAGGACAAAAACAGTCTTTGCCTTGATATAAGTCAATGGAACCAGAATTTCTTTCAAGCTGGAGCATTTCTATTGGTCCACTCATCATAATGAAATGGAGATACTTTATTTTCTTTAGACAGCATCGATATATAAGCTCAGAAGGCACATGTAGGTTCACTGGTGGTTTTGGATAGTGAATAAAAAAGGGTATATTTGAGTTGTAGGTATGGCGACCCCTGGTTCCCATCCCCACCACCACTGTCACCCTACAGAAACTCTACAGTGAACCATTTCACAATCAAACTACTCTGAATGACTCGAGCAGTGAATTGTGTAAAAAGTGTCCTCGTGTTCTATGTTCACTCTGATTTAGTGGACAGACAGCATAGTGGACTTTGCAGATGATATAACCTAAAGTCACAAAGGATGTTAATATCTCAAACAGTTATGAAGTTGGTACAGCTGAACTTACTGATTTACTTTTAGACACACATAAATATCTCAAATATCTGGTGAGCTCATTGGAGGACTCATTGGAGGACTCATTGGAGGACTCATTGGAGGACTCATTGGAGGACTCATTGGAGGACTCATTGGAGGACTCATTGGAGGACTCATTGGAGGACTCATTGGTGAACTCATTGGTGAACTCATTGGTGTGGTTGTTAATACTGAGTAAACACTGTAGAGCAGCCAGTGCTTTGTATGTAGCCACGACTACCAACGAGAGCATTAACATTGGAAAGTTTGCCACCTACTGACACAAGAAAGATGGACAAATCTTTTCTGTTTTATTATCAACTTAGGCAAACTTACCATTACTGAGCGACAGTTTAAGAAACGTTCTGTCCTGATTAACACTATTTTAACAATCTTGCAGTAAGAAAGTGTGCTATAATACAACAGCCATCCACACCCAGGTTTGAGTGATTTTTGGATAACTCTGAACACTGTGTAGACATATCTGGACAGTATATAAGCACTTCTCCTTGAAGGAGAACTCCACCAGTATCTGCATAATGAAATCCTTAAGTGTTAAATTTAGAGCAAGTTCCCAACAGAAACTACATATTTAGCTTATTACTATCTCAGTACGCAGAAACGTTGGTAAATAAGTAGTTAAATGACTGACTGTAAACAGTCATTCAGTGGTTTAGTGTGAAATGCTTTGTTTTAGAAAAACAAATCAAAGTTGTTCACTATGATGTGATAGCGATGGTAACCAGGTAATCTGAAGTGAGTTAGAGTGTGGAGTTGGTCGTGCGGTTGGTGAACTCATTGGAGAACTCATTGGAGAACTCATTGGAGAACTCATTGGAGAACTCATTGGAGAACCCATTGGAGAACTCATTGGTGAACTCATTGGTGAATTCATTGGAGAACTCATTGGTGAACTCATTGGTGAAATCATTGGAGAATTCATTGGAGAACTCATTGGTGAACTCATTGGAGAACTCATTGGTGGAATCATTGGAGAATTCATTGAGAACTCATTGGTGGAATCATTGGAGAATTCATTGGAGAACTCATTGGTGAACTCATTGGAGAACTCATTGGTGGAATCATTGGAGAATTCATTGAGAACTCATTGGAGAACTCATTGGAGAACTCATTGGTGGAATCATTGGAGAATTCATTGAGAACTCATTGGTGTGGTTGTTAATACTGAGTAAACACTGTAGATGCGTATATCGCCGCTGTCCATTGAAAAACATGCATCTTAATTTTTGGCAATTTCTATTTTTCTGCATTTTTCTATTTTGCTCCAAAATGGCTTGGAAAAAAATCTGGTTCCGTTGACTTCCATTGAAAGTGAGGACAGTTTTTGGCCTCTCCTGTAAAGTTGCTGTTTTGTAGATACCTGTTTTTCATTGGTCAGCGACGACATGCTTTTTTTATACATAACTTTCCAAGAGAGGACAAAAACAATCATAACTTTGAATGTAAATCTATGGAACCAGAAGTTTTTGTAAGCCATTTTGAAGCATTTCTATTGGTCCATTCATCAAGAAGGTGTCTCACAATGTGAATGGCAGCTGCCACATTCACATCATGACGAAACGTAATTCATGATCTGAGAGTCTGCTGGGGTTCCAGGGAAGCGAATTCATCTCAAACAGACTTGCTTGTGAGAGTTGCCCATCAGATCATAACGTCCAGAGTTTAGAGAGAGCTTTAAGTGGCTTTGCTGTTCTTGGGTCAGTAAGTTTTCCTTTTTACAGGCCGTTGGGCCCGCGGTCTTCTAAACTTCAAACGGCTACTGCGGAAGTTTCATTCGCAAGACCCCGTAGAGAACATCAAACACACGCGTGTGCCTCGCACCACCGTCAGCAAAAGCACATGAATCAGTGAGTTCTGAAGCTCTGAGGAAGCTCCAGTAATAGCTGAGCAGAGTCTTAATCACAGGGAGAGGATTCCCCAGCGAGTAGGGCGTCTCTTCCGAACGAGGGCCTGCGTTAGCCTTAGCCGCTAAACCTTTGGGAGCGGGATCAAAGGCCGTGGGCCGCCGTCGTCCTCGGCCCCTCCGGACGTGGAGCAGTTTCTCTAATTGGGAAAGTTGCACGTAAAACAGTCCGAAACGGGGCCCAGACGCTGGCTCTTAATTACATGGCCAAAGTTAATTACCTCAGCTGCTCGGCACGGCCTGTTCTTTCTGAGCTGGCCATAATTTATCTGTGCTAGCGAGGCTTTTGTGGAGCCCATTGTTCTTGGCTGAGATTGTTGAAGATGTTTGCCTGATGCTAATTGGTGGGTCACAAGCTTCTATTGCTTTGTTAGCTGTAGCAGCTTTGTTGCTCCTTTGAACTGTACAAGCAAACGTTAGACACAGAACTTGTCTCGGGTGATGGATTACATTTGTACATTGTGTACATTTGATTTCCCGCCAAACTAGTCCTTTAATAATGAGAACTGAGCAGCGTTAAAGAGGCATGACTCCAGCAAGGCTTCATCCAGAGGCTTTGTGGAAACATCTGCCTTAAATTTAACCGAGGAGCTTTAACTGAGTTCGTAATCAGAAAAGTGGGTTTTAAGTGTCTTATTTTATGGTGTTAGGGAAATAGAATAGCTGTGGCTTGTAGCTTATGAAAGCCTATGTCGTAGGTCTAGAAAGTAGGCCTCTGGTTGATGATGGTTAAGGGGGACCAGTCATGCTGTCGAGGGGTCTTCATCAATTTCCAGCACTCTAAACAAACAGGACAGAATTCATGACATTTTAACATATATGTCTGAACATGTGTAGCTTTTCTGTTGGGGATTCCAAGAAAGCTTAATTCTTACATCCCCAATAGTTTATTTAGGCTGTTCTAGCTGGTGGGGGCATGACCATATTAACAGTACTTGTCTTGACCACGCCCCTCATCTATATGGGTCATTTAGCTTCACAACTTTGTATAGATCTATGATTTCTGATGTTTAGTTATGAATTCAGCTTTTGTGTTGTTACCAGTGTGCATGGATAACGACCGTGTGCTGGAGCTTTGGAAACCAGCCTTGTGAAGAGAAAGGTTGCTGGTTCTTAAACAAAGATGCCCCCCCCAGTGTTGTCAAGGAAAATAGCATGAATAGGAAGGTTACCGAACCAGACAGAAGATACCATATCTTCAAATGCTTTCTAATATGGCCTTGAAAAACATGGTCAACAGGTTCTGATCCACTCCAAAGCTTCTCAGTCTCCTCAAGAACTACAGTCTCTGCTGGAGTCAGGCTTACAGATGCTCTACATGAGTCAACCACCCTAATGTACTCTCAGGTTGAACATCCAGATACTTCTAAGAAGATACCTGAGATATAGTGGTGTTATGAATAACCATTGGACTGAGATTCCCAATTCCCTTTGAGTTGAAGATAATTTAGATTAAGGTGGTTCATGTCGTGATTGTTTATTGTTTAATGAGTTCTGCTCAGTCATGATGGTGTGCAGTGCTGATATAGTTACTGGCTAAAGACGCCTCTAGTTAAAGACACTCTCATTTTTAGAGTGTGCGCTCAGCCGTTAATACAGTAGCAGCTGCTAATTGGCCATTTGACACCTGCAGCCCAGCACTGACTGGACCCAGCCGGGCAGGTCGAGTCCAGATCGCCTCTGTTAGCCACTGTCAGTGTAACACCCAGAGCGGAGCATCACCGAAGCCTTGTAGAAGCAGATGTGGAGTCTCGGAGCACGTACTCATGTTGAGAATTGTTTGTTGAAATGTAGGTTTTCAGTCTGATAGGGATGCTGATCGGCCGTGGCCTGATTTGATTAGTGCAGCTCAGCTGTTCGCTTGATTGGCTGGCGGTTTTGGATAATTAGCCGCGATTTGATTGGCATGCGCTGATGGGCAGCCGAGGGAGGAGACCAGCGCGCTGATTAAAATGATTTACGGTTCCTGAGGTCGTGATTTATGAGACCCGTTCTGTGCAGAGTAACCACTTTAAATCAGGTTCTGTTTCCATTTATTGTTTTTTCTTAAGTATGATTTAAAAAATGGTGTTAGTGCTCAATTAGCTCCGCCTGAGACTCTGATTTATACACAGTACTCTTTTGCCAGAATTACAACTCTCATGTGTTCTCTCTCTCTCTCTCTCTCTCTCTCTCTCTCTCTCTTTCTCTCTCTCTCTCTCTCTCTCTCTCTCTCTCTCTCTCTCTCTCTCTCTCTCTCTTTCTCTTTCTCTCTCTCTCTGGTGCTCTCTCTGTAAACATGTCCTTGTATATTGTATAACTCATTGATGTCCTGTGTTTGTGTCCTCAGGCTTTGGATCAGGACAGGACTTCACTGCAGAAGGTCAAGAAGTCAGTTAAAGCCATCTACAACTCTGGCCAAGGTAAATTAACACAGGAACTCTTTTCTGCATCTCTCTCTCTCTCTCTCTCTCTCTCTCTCTGTCACTCTGTCTTTCTTTCTCTCTCTTTCTCTCTGTCTCTCTCTCTCTCTCTCTCTCTCTCTCTCTCTGTCACTCTGTCTTTCTTTCTCTCTCTTTCTCTCTGTCTCTCTCTCTCTCTCTCTCTCTCTCTCTCTCTCTCTCTGTCACTCTGTCTTTCTTTCTCTCTCTTTCTCTCTGTCTCTCTCTCTCTCTCTGTCACTCTGTCTCTCTGTCTTTCTTTCTCTCTCTCTCTCTCTCTCTCTCCCTCTCTGTCACTCTGTCTTTCTTTCTCTCTCTTTCTCTCTGTCTCTCTCTCTCTCTCTCTCTCTCTCTCTCTCTGTCACTTTGTCTCTCTGTCTTTCTTTCTCTCTCTTTCTCTCTGTCTCTCTTTCTCTCTCTCTCTGTCTCTCTCTCTCTCTTTTCTCTCTCTCTCCCTCTCTGTCACTCTATCTCTCTGTCTTTCTTTCTTTCTCTCTTTCTCTCTGTCTCTCTCTGTCTCTCTTTTCTCTCTCTCTCTCTCCTCTCTCCTTTTTTCTCTCTCTCTCCCTCTCTGTCTGTCACTCTATCTTTCTGTCTCTCTTTCTTATTCCCTCTCTCTCTTTCTCTTCCCTCTCTCTTTCTCTATCTCTCTCCCTCCCTTCCTTCTTTTTTCTCTCTCTCCCTCTTTTTCTCTCTCTCTGTCTCTCTCTCCCCCTCTTTTTCGCTGTCTCTGTCTCTCTCTCCCCTCTCTCTTTTTCTCTCTCTCCCTCTATCTCTCTGTCTCTCTTTCTTTCTCTCTCTCTCTCTTTCTCTCTCCTTCTATCTTTCTCTCTCCCTCTCTCTTTCTCTATCACACTCTCTCTCTTTCTCTCTGTTTTTCTCTCTGTCTCTCTCTCTCTCTCTCCCTCCCTTCTTTTCTCTCTCTCTCTCTCTCACACTCTATCTCTCGCTTTCTCTCTCCCTCTTTCTATCTCTCTTTCTGTCTGTCTCCTTTCTTTGCTCTCTCTGTCTCTCTCTCTTTCTTTCTCTCTTGCTCTTTGCCTCTCTCTCTCTATCCCTCTCTCTATCTCTCTCTCTCTTTCTGTCTCTCTCTCTTTCTCACACACACACACAGTGTGATCATGTCCACTAGCCAGCATGAAAGCTGCTTAAAGAGGGTCAAAACCTCTCAACTCAGAGAAGCACACAAACGTGTTTAATTAGTTTATTTATTCATTCAGTATTTATTTATTATGTTCAGAGAGAAGTACAGTAGCCCTATAAGCTCACCTGACAAAGACGAGAAGTTTCAAAGCAGAAGATGCTATGAATTAGTTTACAGTTTTCAGGCCTCCCATTTTTATTTTTGTCTAAAAACTTCAGATTTAAATGATTTAAATGGTTTTATGTTTAAAGAGAAATAAAGAAGCAAGGTCAGTTACTACGGGAAATGCTGTGAATTTATTTGAAAATCTGCGCATCATAATAATTATAAGATTTACAGTGAAGTGAACGGAAACTAGGCTATTAGAGCTTATTGTGAGCAGAAATACACGTGTGCCGTCTAATTAAATGAATTAAAACATTCCACAATTCAGATCTTTCGTCATATCCAGCTGTCTCTTTATTGATTTCTAATTGCTAATAAATGTTCTTATGACTCATTTATGACTTGCACGAGACTGTTTTAATGTGGTCCAAATCATCACTGGAACCCACGCCAGTGGAGTTTCTCATTGCTAGATCATGTGTCTAGCCAAATCCGATTTGCTCACTGGCCACTTTATTAGGTACACGTCCTCGTATCTGGATCTCAAATGCAATTTGAGTCATATGACTCAATAAAAGTCAGCTCGAGTTTAGCGATGCTTTGGATCCCCATGATACTCGTTTGTTGTGTACGTAGCTGTTTTGTTTTTCCTACCAGAGAGGAATTCTGAGCTCGGCTCACTGTCTTAGTTGGAAAATTCTGGAATACTTTGGTCCAGATGATCCTGCCCCCACATCCTCACCTGATTATATATGTGTTTAAGTATTATGCCTAAATCTACACTTCCTGGCCATCTTATTAGCTCCACTGACCATATAGGAGCTACACTTACAGTCTGTAGTTTATCTGATTCTCTATATACTTTATTACTCTGTTCTTTAATGATCAGGACCACCACAGGACCACCACAGAGCAGGTGTTATTCGGGTGGTGGGTCATTCTCAGCACTGCAGTGACACTGACTTGGTGGGGGTGTGGTAGTGTGCGCTGTGCTACGTATCACATTTGTTAGGTTCTTGGAAATACACAGTCCTATTATGTAGTTGTTCCAATCGCTGAGCTAGTCCACCCAAACATGCTTAGGGGGTCTCTCTTTCTGGTCTTAGTCTGGTTGTTGTTCTCACAGTGACTGCTTTAGAATTAGCCACGCATGAGTGCATTGTAAAGTACTGCAATAGTGGCGAGCTATTTAAAATCTATTGAAAGGTCCAAGTGTGAAAACGGCCTAATGGAGCTGAACTCAGTGCAGAGGTACATGAGAAACTACCCTTGAATTACATTACAATCACCCCCTTGTATCTACACCCACTGTCCATCTTATCAGCTCCACTGACCATATAGGAGCTACACTTACAGACTGTAGTTTAGGAAAGAGTGGCGTGGAGCTTGATGTCTCCCCCCGTTTCTCTCTCAAAGAAAAGCTTTTATCTGATGGTGTTGGCGGGTCTTTTTATAGCAATAGAACTCCTGTTTTGGAAACACATGCTTGTTCAGACTGTCCCCTTCCGTGTGCAAGCAGATTATCTAATCTCATAAAAATTTAATATGATTAAGTTCTGACTGTAAAATAGTCAAGGCTGTTGGTCTGTAGATGTTGGTGCTAGTCTGAGGGATGTGTTTGCACCAGCAGTGCTCAAAATCTCTGGAATCCAAAGGTTTTTTTGGCTTTTGGGTTTTGAGGTATCTGCATGGAAATAAATGTGTGCAATGAAGCTGATTGCAGCTGAAGAAGTGCATTACACTTCTCTTCTAAAGGATCTTTAGACATTGTGTTTCTCTGCCACCCACACGCCAACCTACACAGTTTTTCTCTCTCCCACGTGAAAAACACACATATAACACATACACATACACGCTCCAGCAGTTTACATGGCGGGATGGATCAGTCCTGCGTTGGTTTTAATCGTTGTATCTCTGTAGAAAACCAGGAGTCTTTCTGTGTCGTAACTGTAACATTTAAACTGATTTAAAAACACAAATTGTTGGAATTCTGAATATGCTCTCGATTAGATCAGGAGTTCTGTTATCACTGATCATCTTCTATGATCTTTTCATGGGGCTTGATCAAGGTTCTGCTGGCAAACCACGTTTACACCACAGAAGCTGTTCATTTAAACTGGCTTCAGTTTGTCTCTGGGGTGGGAGTAGCTTGGTTCAGAGAACCCACATCTAGTCCCCCAGAAATCAGTGGTGTTGGAATGACTTGGTCCAGAAAACCCATGTCTGGTTCCTCAGAAATCGCTGGTGTTGGAATAGCTTGGTCCAGAAAACCCACGTCTGGTTCCTCAGAAATTGCTGGTGTGGGAATAGCTTGGTCCAGAGAACCCACGTCTGGTTCCCCAGAAATCAGTGGTATGGCAATAGCTTGGTCCTGACAACCCACATCTCATCCCCTGGAAATTGGTGGTGTGGGAATAGCTTGGTCCAGAGAACCCTTGTCTAGTCCCCCAGAAATCGCTGGTGTTGAAATATCTTGGTTCAGAGAACCCACGTCTAATACCCCAAAAATCGCTGGTGTTGGAATAGCTTGGTTCAGAGAACCCACGTCTAGTCCCCCAGAAATTGGTGGTGTGGGAATAGCTTGGTTCAGAGAACCCTCGTCTAGTCCCACAGAAATCGCTGGTGTTGGAATAGCTTGGTTCAGAGAACCCACATCTAGTCCCCCAGAAATTGGTGGTGTGGGAATAGCTTGGTTCAGAGAACCCTCGTCTAGTTCCCCAGAAATTGGTGGTGTGGGAATAGCTTGGTTCAGAGAACCCACGTCTAGTCCCCCAGAAATTGGTGGTGTGGGAATAGCTTGGTTCAGAGAACCCTCGTCTAGTCCCACAGAAATCGCTGGTGTTGGAATAGCTTGGTTCAGAGAACCCACGTTTAGTCCCCCAGAAATCAGAGGTGTGGGAATAACTTGGTCCAGAGAACCCACATCTCATCCTCTAGAAATTGGTGGTGTGGGAATAGCTTGGTCCAGAGAACCCACGTCTGGCCCCTTAGAAATCGCTAGTGTGGGAATAGCTTGGTCTAGAAAACCCACGTCTAGTCCCTTAGAAATCGCTGGTGTTGAAATAGCTTGGTCCAGAGAACCCACGTCTAGTCCCCCAGAAATCAGTGGTGTTGGAATAGCTTGGTCCAGAGAACCCACATCTCATCCTCTAGAAATTGGTGGTGTGGGAAGAGCTTGGTCCAGAGAACCCACGTCTGGCCCCTTAGAAATCGCTGGTGTTGAAATAGCTTGGTCCAGAGAACCCACGTCTAGTCCCCCAGAAATCACTGGTGTTGGAATGGCTTGGTCTAGAGAACCCATGTCTAGTCCCACAGAAATCACTGGTGTAGGAATAGCTTGGGTCAGAGAACCCACGTCTATTCCCCCAGAAATCGCTGGTGTTGGAATGGCTTGGTCCAGAGAACCCACATCTAGTCCCCCAGAAATCGCTGGTGTTGGAATGGCTTGGTCCAGAGAACCCACATCTAGTCCCCCAGAAATCGCTGGTGTGGGAATAGCTTGGTCTAGAGAACCCACGTCTAGACACCCAGAAAACGCTGATGTTGGAATAGCTTGGTCTAGAAAACCCACGCCTGGTCTCTCAGAAATTGCTGGTGTCGGAATAGCTTGGTCCAGAGAACCCACGTCTAGTGCCCCAGAAATCAGTGGTGTGGGAATAGCTTGGTCCAGAGAACCCACATCTCATCCACTGGAAATTGGTGGTGTTGGAATAGCTTGGTCTAGAAAACTCACGTCTGGTCCCTCAGAAATTGCTGGTGTGGGAATAGCTTGGTCCAGAGAACCCACATCTCATCCACTGGAAATTGGTGGTGTGGGAATAGCTTGGTCCAGAGAACCCACGTCTAGTCCCCTAGAAATCGCTTGTGTTATAATAGCTTGGTCTAGAAAACCCACGTCTAGTCCCCCAGAAATTGCTGGTGTTATAATAGCTTGGTCTAGAAAACCCACGTCTAGTTCCCCAGAAATCGCTGGTGTTGGAATAGCTTGGTCACGAAAACCCACGTCTAGTCCCCCAGAAATTGGTGGTGTGGGAAGAGCTTGGTCTAGAAAACCCACGTCTAGTCCCCCAGAAATCGCTTGTGTTATAATAGCTTGGTCTAGAAAACCCACGTCTAGTCCCCCAGAAATTGGTGGTGTGGGAAGAGCTTAGGCCAGAGAACCCACATCTGGTCCCCAAGAAATCGCTGGTGTTGGAATGGCTTGGTCTAGAGAACCCACGTCTAGTCCCCCAGAAATCACTGGTGTGGGAATAGCTTGGCCAGAGAACACACATCTGGTCCCTCAGAAATTGCTGGTGTGGGAATAGATTGGTCCAGAGAACCCACATCTAATCCCCTGGAAATTGGTGGTGTGGGAATAGCTTGGTCAAGAAACCCATGTCTGGTCCCTCAGAAATCACTGGTGTTGGAATAGCTTGGTTCAGAGAACCCACGTCTAGTCCCCCAGAAATTGCTGGTGTTGGAATAGCTTGGTTCAGAGAACCCTCGTCTAATCCCCTGGAAATTGGTGGTGTGGGAATAGCTTGGTCCAGAGAACCCACGTCTAGTCCCCCAGAAATCGCTGGTGTTGAAATAGCTTGGTCCAGAGAACCCACATCTAGTCCCTCTCTGGACCAAGAATGAAACTGTATCTTTCATTCTTTTCATACCCTTATCAGACCATAACATCATTCTCGAATGAACCTTTAGGTCTAAATTGATCCCAAGTGTTTAAAAGAAGCAGAGAAATTAAATGATACCTTTATTTTCATGAGTAAAAAATGATTATGACTCTGATTTGATGACTTGTGTTACACGAGAATCATCCTCTAATGTTAAAGTGAACATGCAGAGTCTAACAGGTTAACTGGTGTATCTCTGTGTTTCTGTAGATCACCTTCAGAATGAGGAGACATACGCTCAGACACTGGATAAGTTCGGCAGTAACTTCATCAGCCGGGATAACCCTGATCTGGGAACAGCGTTCGTTAAGTTTTCCTCCCTGACCAAGGAGCTGTCCGCACTGCTCAAGAACATGGTAAGTTTCGGCTACGGCACCGACCCAGATGATGAATAACCTGCTTACACGTGTATTGATTTCTTTCTTTGAACTTCTGAGCTGCTGTAAAGTCATGGTCAAGGACAGAGTGTGTGTACTAGAGTAGATGTTTAGCTCCTTGTGGTGACCAAATGTTCCCTCAGCTGATTAAAAACGTTTTTAGACTTAGGTTCATATTAATACTAGGTGTGGATATTGATACCTTTTATTATTGACCAAATCACTTCAGTATTACGGATTATCACAAAATGCCATGTACCTAGTAGTCATTAGTCAGCTTCAGTGAGCCACTAAGCATACTGTTTGTGATTGGATGTCTGAGTTAAATGCTGGGAGCATGCTATTGATGTATTGTTTTAAGATATTTGCATAACTGTAGATGTAATGTCAAACCTGAGTGGTTTGGTGAGGAAGCTATAACATTTAAACCACCTCCTTGTATCTACACACACTGTTCATGTTATCAGTAGTTTTATTGATTAAAAGAAATATAAAAGAAACTACAGAATCAGATATATGACAGTAAATTTATAGTCATAAAAAAGCATCAGAACCTGGAACATAACGTTACAGTGATGTAATCTGATGATCCAGTAGCTCCACTGTTCTGGACTGTTATATATGGTGGTAGGTGGAGATGATTAGTTTCTGGTGTAAGTAAGTGTCGTCCCAATTCCCTCCACTGTCTCCCTCACTGCTCCCCTATATAGTCTTCTACACAGAACAGTCTCTGTAGAGACCAGTGAACGAGTACACGAGTGAACCATTTCAGTACACGAGTGGCCCAATTGTGTATCACCAGAATGCAATCCCACTTCTTGCTGTGGATTTGGGGTGGACTCCTCCCTGTAGGAAGTGCCCTGTATGTTATGATTCATATACATTTAGATGGTGACCATCCCCTTTGTGAATATCTAATACTTGACTGCAGTGTTTTTAATAGGCGGTTACAGTTTGAGCTAGTCCAGTAAAGCGGTGTGTATATAAATACCTGTTTCTGTTCAGTGGGGCTGGACAGACAGTTCAGCGTGTGTGGGGTTGCTAAACCATAGTTTTTGCACTTTGGCCTCACCTCGCAGCATGTATGTACAGTAGCGGATGAATTATGATGATGAGTGTGCGAGGGCTGTAAGTGTGTGTGTTTGAATGCATGTACACAGGTTGCAGAGTGTTCTGCGTTGGTGTTAGAACCCGCTAAGAGCTCAGAAAAGTGCGAGCATGTGTTTGCGTGTGTGTAGAGTGTGAGGCTGTGTGTAGTTCCTTTCACACTTCCTCACAGCAACACTTCAGAAGAAGAGCCTTAACTTCAGTGAATGCACGACACAGTGAAGTACACAGTTTGTTATTTATTTAATAAACAATTTCAGGAAATTCAGTATATATATATATATATATATATATATATATATATATATTTATCTCCCTGTATCTACAACCATTGCCCATTTATATATATATATATATTTATATAATTTATATAATATTAGGGGTGTAAGAAAAGTTCGAAAATATCGTATATCAGGATATTATATTTAGTGATACTGTACTGATTCTGAAAACACACAGTATCAATACACAGATTTCTGGCAGACAGTGAATCATTGTGTGTTGTGTTTAAACCTCTGACCACTAGATGGCAGTGTTGTAATCCATTTTCAACTCCACTCCAACATTAACAAGCAGCACAAGGGCGCAATGCTATTGTAAGCATTGATAAACCTGTTCATACAGTGCTTTTGTTTTAATAGTAAGATTTGAAAAATCACAATAAATCACTTTGGATGCTCATTGAACTCTTGGTGTAAAGAAAATAAAGAATTTTGTTGGACTTTGTACGAGTCAGTGGCAGAGGGCGAGTCGGTGATGGCAGGAGGACCATTGAAAAAGGGAGAGTCTGTAACTGAGGACTGTGACTGAGAGCAAGTAGTCCAGTGACATAAGCATTCCATGGTAGCGGGAGAGTCGGTGATAGAGGCAGAGTCGATGACAGAGGCAAGCCGTTGACTGAGACCGTCTGTGATAGAGGGAGAGTCATTGATGGAGGCAATAAGTGATAGAGGGGGAGTCGGCAATGGAGGCAGTCAGTAATAGCGAGAGAGTCGCTGACAAAGGCAGTTGGTGATCGCGGGAGAGTCACTAATAGAGGCTGTCTGTGATAGAGGGAGAGTCATTGACGGAGGCAGTCGGTGATAGCAGGAGAGCCGCTGACAGAGGCAGTCGGTGATAGCAGGAGAGCCGCTGACAGAGGCAGTCTGTGATAGCGGGAGAGTCTCTGACAGAGGCAGTCGGTGATAGCAGGATAGTCTCTGACAGAGGCAGTCGGTGATAGCAGGATAGTCTCTGACAGAGGCAGTCGGTGATAGCAGGATAGTCGCTGACAGAGGCAGTCTGTGATAGAGGGAGAGTCACTAATAAAGGCAGTCGGTGGTAGCGGGAGAACCACTGACAGAGGCAGTCGTTGATAGCAGGAGTGTCACTAATAGAGGCAGTCTGTGGTAGCGGGAGAACCGCTGACAGAGGCAGTTGGTGATCGCGGGAGAGTCACTAATAGAGGCAGTCTGTGATAGAGGGAGAGTCATTGACGGAGGCAGTCGGTGATAGCAGGAGAGCCGCTGACAGAGGCAGTCGGTGATAGCAGGAGAGCCGCTGACAGAGGCAGTCTGTGATAGCGGGAGAGTCTCTGACAGAGGCAGTCGGTGATAGCAGGATAGTCGCTGACAGAGGCAGTCGGTGATAGCAGGATAGTCGCTAACAGAGGCAGTCGGTGATAGCAGGAGAGTCTCTGACAGAAGCAGTCGGTGATAGCAGGATAGTCTCTGACAGAGGCAGTCGGTGATAGCAGGAGAGCCGCTGACAGAGGCAGTCGGTGATAGCAGGAGAGCCGCTGACAGAGGCAGTCAGTGATAGCAGGAGAGTCTCTGACAGAAGCAGTCGGTGATAGCAGGATAGTCGCTGACAGAGGCAGTTGGTGATAGCAGGATAGTCGCTGACAGAGGCAGTCGGTGATAGCGGGATAGTCGCTGACAGAGGCAGTTGATGATAGCGGGAGAGTAGCTGACAGAGGCAGTCGGTGATAGCAGGATAGTCGCTGACAGAGGCAGTCGGTGATAGCGGGAGAGTAGCTGACAGAGGCTGTCTGTGATAGAGGGAGAGTCATTGACGGAGGCAGTCGGTGATAGCAGGAGAGCCGCTGACAGAGGCAGTCGGTGATAGCAGGATAGTCGCTAACAGAGGCAGTCGGTGATAGCAGGAGAGTCTCTGACAGAAGCAGTCGGTGATAGCAGGAGAGCCGCTGACAGAGGCAGTCAGTGATAGCAGGAGAGTCTCTGACAGAAGCAGTCGGTGATAGCAGGATAGTCGCTGACAGAGGCAGTCGGTGATAGCAGGATAGTCTCTGACAGAGGCAGTCGGTGATAGCAGGAGAGCCGCTGACAGAGGCAGTCGGTGATAGCAGGAGAGCCGCTGACAGAGGCAGTCAGTGATAGCAGGAGAGTCTCTGACAGAAGCAGTCGGTGATAGCAGGATAGTCGCTGACAGAGGCAGTCGGTGATAGCGGGAGAGTAGCTGACAGAGGCAGTCGGTGATAGCAGGATAGTCGCTGACAGAGGCAGTCGGTGATAGCGGGAGAGTAGCTGACAGAGGCAGTCGGTGATAGCAGGATAGTCTCTGACAGAGGCAGTCGGTGATAGCAGGAGAGCCGCTGACAGAGGCAGTCGGTGATAGCAGGAGAGCCGCTGACAGAGGCAGTCAGTGATAGCAGGAGAGTCTCTGACAGAAGCAGTCGGTGATAGCAGGATAGTCGCTGACAGAGGCAGTTGGTGATAGCAGGATAGTCGCTGACAGAGGCAGTCGGTGATAGCGGGATAGTCGCTGACAGAGGCAGTTGATGATAGCGGGAGAGTAGCTGACAGAGGCAGTCGGTGATAGCAGTATAGTCGCTGACAGAGGCAGTCGGTGATAGCGGGAGAGTAGCTGACAGAGGCTGTCTGTGATAGAGGGAGAGTCATTGACGGAGGCAGTCGGTGATAGCAGGAGAGCCGCTGACAGAGGCAGTCGGTGATAGCAGGAGAGCCGCTGACAGAGGCAGTCTGTGATAGCGTGAGAGTCTCTGACAGAGGCAGTCGGTGATAGCAGGATAGTCTCTGACAGAGGCAGTCGGTGATAGCAGGATAGTCTCTGACAGAGGCAGTCGGTGATAGCAGGATAGTCGCTGACAGAGGCAGTCGGTGATAGCGGGAGAGTCTCTGACAGAGGCAGTCGGTGATAGCAGGATAGTCGCTGACAGAGGCAGTCGATGATAGCAGGAGAGCCGCTGACAGAGGCTGTCAGTGATAGCAGGATAGTCTCTGACAGAAGCAGTCTGTGATAGAGGGAGAGTCACTAATAAAGGCAGTTGGTGGTAGCGGGAGAACCACTGACAGAGGCAGTCGTTGATAGCAGGAGTGTCACTAATAGAGGCAGTCTGTGGTAGCGGGAGAACCGCTGACAGAGGCAGTTGGTGATCGCGGGAGAGTCACTAATAGAGGCAGTCTGTGATAGAGGGAGAGTCATTGACGGAGGCAGTCGGTGATAGCAGGAGAGCCGCTGACAGAGGCAGTCGGTGATAGCAGGAGAGCCGCTGACAGAGGCAGTCTGTGATAGCGGGAGAGTCTCTGACAGAGGCAGTCGGTGATAGCAGGATAGTCGCTGACAGAGGCAGTCGGTGATAGCAGGATAGTCGCTAACAGAGGCAGTCGGTGATAGCAGGAGAGTCTCTGACAGAAGCAGTCGGTGATAGCAGGAGAGCCGCTGACAGAGGCAGTCAGTGATAGCAGGAGAGTCTCTGACAGAAGCAGTCGGTGATAGCAGGATAGTCGCTGACAGAGGCAGTCGGTGATAGCAGGAGAGCCGCTGACAGAGGCAGTCGGTGATAGCAGGAGAGCCGCTGACAGAGGCAGTCGGTGATAGCAGGAGAGCCGCTGACAGAGGCAGTCAGTGATAGCAGGAGAGTCTCTGACAGAAGCAGTCGGTGATAGCAGGATAGTCTCTGACAGAGGCAGTCGGTGATAGCAGGAGAGCCGCTGACAGAGGCAGTCGGTGATAGCAGGAGAGCCGCTGACAGAGGCAGTCAGTGATAGCAGGAGAGTCTCTGACAGAAGCAGTCGGTGATAGCAGGATAGTCGCTGACAGAGGCAGTCGGTGATAGCGGGAGAGTAGCTGACAGAGGCAGTCGGTGATAGCAGGATAGTCGCTGACAGAGGCAGTCGGTGATAGCGGGAGAGTAGCTGACAGAGGCAGTCGGTGATAGCGGGAGAGTAGCTGACAGAGGCAGTCGGTGATAGCAGGATAGTCGCTTACAGAGGCAGTCGGTGATAGCAGGAGAGTCTCTGACAGAGGCAGTCGGTGATAGCGGGAGAGTAGCTGACAGAGGCAGTCGGTGATAGCAGGAGAGCCGCTGACAGAGGCAGTCAGTGATAGCAGGAGAGCCGCTGACAGAGGCAGTCGGTGATAGCAGGAGAGCCGCTGACAGAGGCAGTCTGTGATAGCGGGAGAGTCTCTGACAGAGGCAGTCGGTGATAGCGGGATAGTCGCTGACAGAGGCAGTCGGTGATAGCGGGATAGTCGCTGACAGAGGCAGTCGATGATAGCGGGAGAGTAGCTGACAGAGGCAGTCGGTGATAGCAGGATAGTCGCTGACAGAGGCAGTCGGTGATAGCGGGAGAGTAGCTGACAGAGGCAGTCGGTGATAGCAGGATAGTCGCTGACAGAGGCAGTCGGTGATAGCGGGAGAGTAGCTGACAGAGGCAGTCGGTGATAGCAGGATAGTCGCTGACAGAGGCAGTCGGTGATAGCGGGAGAGTAGCTGACAGAGGCAGTCGGTGATAGCGGGAGAGTAGCTGACAGAGGCAGTCGGTGATAGCAGGATAGTCGCTGACAGAGGCAGTCGGTGATAGCGGGAGAGTAGCTGACAGAGGCAGTCGGTGATAGCGGTAGAGTAGCTGACAGAGGCAGTCGGTGATAGCAGGAGAGTCTCTGACAGAAGCAGTCGGTGATAGCAGGAGAGCCGCTGACAGAGGCAGTCAGTGATAGCAGGAGAGTCTCTGACAGAAGCAGTCGGTGATAGCAGGAGTGTCACTAATAGAGGCAGTCTGTGGTAGCGGGAGAACCGCTGACAGAGGCAGTCGGTGATAGCAGGAGTGTCACTAATAGAGGCAGTCTGTGGTAGCGGGAGAACCGCTGACAGAGGCAGTTGGTGATCGCGGGAGAGTCACTAATAGAGGCAGTCTGTGATAGAGGGAGAGTCATTGACGGAGGCAGTCGGTGATAGCAGGAGAGCCGCTGACAGAGGCAGTCGGTGATAGCAGGAGAGCCGCTGACAGAGGCAGTATGTGATAGCGGGAGAGTCTCTGACAGAGGCAGTCGGTGATAGCGGGATAGTCGCTGACAGAGGCAGTCGGTGATAGCGGGATAGTCGCTGACAGAGGCAGTCGATGATAGCGGGAGAGTAGCTGACAGAGGCAGTCGGTGATAGCAGGATAGTCGCTGACAGAGGCAGTCGGTGATAGCGGGAGAGTAGCTGACAGAGGCAGTCGGTGATAGCAGGATAGTCGCTGACAGAGGCAGTCGGTGATAGCGGGAGAATATCTTACAGAGGCAGTCGGTGATAGCGGGAGAGTAGCTGACAGAGGCAGTTGGTGATAGCAGGATAGTCGCTGACAGAGGCAGTCGGTGATAGCAGGAGAGCCGCTGACAGAGGCAGTCGGTGATAGCAGGAGAGCCGCTGACAGAGGCAGTCAGTGATAGCAGGAGAGTCTCTGACAGAAGCAGTCGGTGATAGCAGGAGAGCCGCTGACAGAGGCAGTCAGTGATAGAGGGAGAATCACTAATAAAGGCAGTCGGTGATACCAGGAGTGTCACTAATAGAGGCAGTCTGTGGTAGCGGGAGAACCGCTGACAGAGGCAGTCGGTGATAGCAGGAGTGTCACTAATAGAGGCAGTCTGTGGTAGCGGGAGAACCGCTGACAGAGGCAGTTGGTGATCGCGGGAGAGTCACTAATAGAGGCAGTCTGTGATAGAGGGAGAGTCATTGACGGAGGCAGTCGGTGATAGCAGGAGAGCCGCTGACAGAGGCAGTCGGTGATAGCAGGAGAGCCGCTGACAGAGGCAGTCTGTGATAGCGGGAGAGTCTCTGACAGAGGCAGTCGGTGATAGCGGGAGAGTCGCTGACAGAGGCAGTCGGTGATAGCAGGAGAGCCGCTGACAGAGGCAGTCTGTGATAGCGGGAGAGTCTCTGACAGAGGCAGTCGGTGATAGCAGGATAGTCGCTGACAGAGGCAGTCGGTGATAGCAGGATAGTCGCTAACAGAGGCAGTCGGTGATAGCAGGAGAGTCTCTGACAGAAGCAGTCGGTGATAGCAGGATAGTCTCTGACAGAGGCAGTCGGTGATAGCAGGAGAGCCGCTGACAGAGGCAGTCGGTGATAGCAGGAGAGCCGCTGACAGAGGCAGTCAGTGATAGCAGGAGAGTCTCTGACAGAAGCAGTCGGTGATAGCAGGATAGTCGCTGACAGAGGCAGTTGGTGATAGCAGGATAGTCGCTGACAGAGGCAGTCGGTGATAGCGGGATAGTCGCTGACAGAGGCAGTTGATGATAGCGGGAGAGTAGCTGACAGAGGCAGTCGGTGATAGCAGGATAGTCGCTGACAGAGGCAGTCGGTGATAGCGGGAGAGTAGCTGACAGAGGCTGTCTGTGATAGAGGGAGAGTCATTGACGGAGGCAGTCGGTGATAGCAGGAGAGCCGCTGACAGAGGCAGTCGGTGATAGCAGGATAGTCGCTAACAGAGGCAGTCGGTGATAGCAGGAGAGTCTCTGACAGAAGCAGTCGGTGATAGCAGGAGAGCCGCTGACAGAGGCAGTCAGTGATAGCAGGAGAGTCTCTGACAGAAGCAGTCGGTGATAGCAGGATAGTCGCTGACAGAGGCAGTCGGTGATAGCAGGATAGTCTCTGACAGAGGCAGTCGGTGATAGCAGGAGAGCCGCTGACAGAGGCAGTCGGTGATAGCAGGAGAGCCGCTGACAGAGGCAGTCAGTGATAGCAGGAGAGTCTCTGACAGAAGCAGTCGGTGATAGCAGGATAGTCGCTGACAGAGGCAGTCGGTGATAGCGGGAGAGTAGCTGACAGAGGCAGTCGGTGATAGCAGGATAGTCGCTGACAGAGGCAGTCGGTGATAGCGGGAGAGTAGCTGACAGAGGCAGTCGGTGATAGCAGGATAGTCTCTGACAGAGGCAGTCGGTGATAGCAGGAGAGCCGCTGACAGAGGCAGTCGGTGATAGCAGGAGAGCCGCTGACAGAGGCAGTCAGTGATAGCAGGAGAGTCTCTGACAGAAGCAGTCGGTGATAGCAGCATAGTCGCTGACAGAGGCAGTTGGTGATAGCAGGATAGTCGCTGACAGAGGCAGTCGGTGATAGCGGGATAGTCGCTGACAGAGGCAGTTGATGATAGCGGGAGAGTAGCTGACAGAGGCAGTCGGTGATAGCAGTATAGTCGCTGACAGAGGCAGTCGGTGATAGCGGGAGAGTAGCTGACAGAGGCTGTCTGTGATAGAGGGAGAGTCATTGACGGAGGCAGTCGGTGATAGCAGGAGAGCCGCTGACAGAGGCAGTCGGTGATAGCAGGAGAGCCGCTGACAGAGGCAGTCTGTGATAGCGTGAGAGTCTCTGACAGAGGCAGTCGGTGATAGCAGGATAGTCTCTGACAGAGGCAGTCGGTGATAGCAGGATAGTCTCTGACAGAGGCAGTCGGTGATAGCAGGATAGTCGCTGACAGAGGCAGTCGGTGATAGCGGGAGAGTCTCTGACAGAGGCAGTCGGTGATAGCAGGATAGTCGCTGACAGAGGCAGTCGATGATAGCAGGAGAGCCGCTGACAGAGGCTGTCAGTGATAGCAGGATAGTCTCTGACAGAAGCAGTCTGTGATAGAGGGAGAGTCACTAATAAAGGCAGTTGGTGGTAGCGGGAGAACCACTGACAGAGGCAGTCGTTGATAGCAGGAGTGTCACTAATAGAGGCAGTCTGTGGTAGCGGGAGAACCGCTGACAGAGGCAGTTGGTGATCGCGGGAGAGTCACTAATAGAGGCAGTCTGTGATAGAGGGAGAGTCATTGACGGAGGCAGTCGGTGATAGCAGGAGAGCCGCTGACAGAGGCAGTCGGTGATAGCAGGAGAGCCGCTGACAGAGGCAGTCTGTGATAGCGGGAGAGTCTCTGACAGAGGCAGTCGGTGATAGCAGGATAGTCGCTGACAGAGGCAGTCGGTGATAGCAGGATAGTCGCTAACAGAGGCAGTCGGTGATAGCAGGAGAGTCTCTGACAGAAGCAGTCGGTGATAGCAGGAGAGCCGCTGACAGAGGCAGTCAGTGATAGCAGGAGAGTCTCTGACAGAAGCAGTCGGTGATAGCAGGATAGTCGCTGACAGAGGCAGTCGGTGATAGCAGGAGAGCCGCTGACAGAGGCAGTCGGTGATAGCAGGAGAGCCGCTGACAGAGGCAGTCGGTGATAGCAGGAGAGCCGCTGACAGAGGCAGTCAGTGATAGCAGGAGAGTCTCTGACAGAAGCAGTCGGTGATAGCAGGATAGTCTCTGACAGAGGCAGTCGGTGATAGCAGGAGAGCCGCTGACAGAGGCAGTCGGTGATAGCAGGAGAGCCGCTGACAGAGGCAGTCAGTGATAGCAGGAGAGTCTCTGACAGAAGCAGTCGGTGATAGCAGGATAGTCGCTGACAGAGGCAGTCGGTGATAGCGGGAGAGTAGCTGACAGAGGCAGTCGGTGATAGCAGGATAGTCGCTGACAGAGGCAGTCGGTGATAGCGGGAGAGTAGCTGACAGAGGCAGTCGGTGATAGCGGGAGAGTAGCTGACAGAGGCAGTCGGTGATAGCAGGATAGTCGCTTACAGAGGCAGTCGGTGATAGCAGGAGAGTCTCTGACAGAGGCAGTCGGTGATAGCGGGAGAGTAGCTGACAGAGGCAGTCGGTGATAGCAGGAGAGCCGCTGACAGAGGCAGTCAGTGATAGCAGGAGAGCCGCTGACAGAGGCAGTCGGTGATAGCAGGAGAGCCGCTGACAGAGGCAGTCTGTGATAGCGGGAGAGTCTCTGACAGAGGCAGTCGGTGATAGCGGGATAGTCGCTGACAGAGGCAGTCGGTGATAGCGGGATAGTCGCTGACAGAGGCAGTCGATGATAGCGGGAGAGTAGCTGACAGAGGCAGTCGGTGATAGCAGGATAGTCGCTGACAGAGGCAGTCGGTGATAGCGGGAGAGTAGCTGACAGAGGCAGTCGGTGATAGCAGGATAGTCGCTGACAGAGGCAGTCGGTGATAGCGGGAGAGTAGCTGACAGAGGCAGTCGGTGATAGCAGGATAGTCGCTGACAGAGGCAGTCGGTGATAGCGGGAGAGTAGCTGACAGAGGCAGTCGGTGATAGCGGGAGAGTAGCTGACAGAGGCAGTCGGTGATAGCAGGATAGTCGCTGACAGAGGCAGTCGGTGATAGCGGGAGAGTAGCTGACAGAGGCAGTCGGTGATAGCGGTAGAGTAGCTGACAGAGGCAGTCGGTGATAGCAGGAGAGTCTCTGACAGAAGCAGTCGGTGATAGCAGGAGAGCCGCTGACAGAGGCAGTCAGTGATAGCAGGAGAGTCTCTGACAGAAGCAGTCGGTGATAGCAGGAGTGTCACTAATAGAGGCAGTCTGTGGTAGCGGGAGAACCGCTGACAGAGGCAGTCGGTGATAGCAGGAGTGTCACTAATAGAGGCAGTCTGTGGTAGCGGGAGAACCGCTGACAGAGGCAGTTGGTGATCGCGGGAGAGTCACTAATAGAGGCAGTCTGTGATAGAGGGAGAGTCATTGACGGAGGCAGTCGGTGATAGCAGGAGAGCCGCTGACAGAGGCAGTCGGTGATAGCAGGAGAGCCGCTGACAGAGGCAGTATGTGATAGCGGGAGAGTCTCTGACAGAGGCAGTCGGTGATAGCGGGATAGTCGCTGACAGAGGCAGTCGGTGATAGCGGGATAGTCGCTGACAGAGGCAGTCGATGATAGCGGGAGAGTAGCTGACAGAGGCAGTCGGTGATAGCAGGATAGTCGCTGACAGAGGCAGTCGGTGATAGCGGGAGAGTAGCTGACAGAGGCAGTCGGTGATAGCAGGATAGTCGCTGACAGAGGCAGTCGGTGATAGCGGGAGAATATCTTACAGAGGCAGTCGGTGATAGCGGGAGAGTAGCTGACAGAGGCAGTTGGTGATAGCAGGATAGTCGCTGACAGAGGCAGTCGGTGATAGCAGGAGAGCCGCTGACAGAGGCAGTCGGTGATAGCAGGAGAGCCGCTGACAGAGGCAGTCAGTGATAGCAGGAGAGTCTCTGACAGAAGCAGTCGGTGATAGCAGGAGAGCCGCTGACAGAGGCAGTCAGTGATAGAGGGAGAATCACTAATAAAGGCAGTCGGTGATACCAGGAGTGTCACTAATAGAGGCAGTCTGTGGTAGCGGGAGAACCGCTGACAGAGGCAGTCGGTGATAGCAGGAGTGTCACTAATAGAGGCAGTCTGTGGTAGCGGGAGAACCGCTGACAGAGGCAGTTGGTGATCGCGGGAGAGTCACTAATAGAGGCAGTCTGTGATAGAGGGAGAGTCATTGACGGAGGCAGTCGGTGATAGCAGGAGAGCCGCTGACAGAGGCAGTCGGTGATAGCAGGAGAGCCGCTGACAGAGGCAGTCTGTGATAGCGGGAGAGTCTCTGACAGAGGCAGTCGGTGATAGCGGGATAGTCGCTGACAGAGGCAGTCGGTGATAGCGGGATAGTCGCTGACAGAGGCAGTCGATGATAGCGGGAGAGTAGCTGACAGAGGCAGTCGGTGATAGCAGGATAGTCGCTGACAGAGGCAGTCGGTGATAGCGGGAGAGTAGCTGACAGAGGCAGTCGGTGATAGCAGGATAGTCGCTGACAGAGGCAGTCGGTGATAACGGGAGAGTAGCTGACAGAGGCAGTCGGTGATAGCGGGAGAGTAGCTGACAGAGGCAATCGGTGATAGCGGGATAGTCGCTGACAGAGGCAGTCGGTGATAGCAGGATAGTCGCTGACAGAGGCAGTCGGTGATAGCGGGAGAGCCGCTGACAGAGGCAGTCGGTGATAGCAGGATAGTCGCTGACAGAGGCAGTTGGTGATCGCGGGAGAGTCACTAATGGAGGCTGTCTGTGATAGAGGGAGAGTCATTGACGGAGGCAGTGGGTGATAGCAGGAGAGCCGCTGACAGAGGCAGTCGGTGATAGCAGGAGAGCCGCTGACAGAGGCAGTCTGTGATAGCGGGAGAGTCTCTGACAGAGGCAGTCGGTGATAGCAGGATAGTCTCTGACAGAGGCAGTCGGTGATAGCAGGATAGTCGCTGACAGAGGCAGTCGGTGATAGCAGGATAGTCGCTGACAGAGGCAGTCGGTGATAGCAGGATAGTCGCTGACAGAGGCAGTCGATGATAGCAGGAGAGCCGCTGACAGAGGCTGTCAGTGATAGCAGGATAGTCTCTGACAGAAGCAGTCTGTGATAGAGGGAGAGTCACTAATAAAGGCAGTCGGTGGTAGCGGGAGAACCACTGACAGAGGCAGTCGTTGATAGCAGGAGTGTCACTAATAGAGGCAGTCTGTGGTAGCGGGAGAACCGCTGACAGAGGCAGTTGGTGATCGCGGGAGAGTCACTAATAGAGGCAGTCTGTGATAGAGGGAGAGTCATTGACGGAGGCAGTCGGTGATAGCAGGAGAGCCGCTGACAGAGGCAGTCGGTGATAGCAGGAGAGCCGCTGACAGAGGCAGTCGGTGATAGCAGGAGAGCCGCTGACAGAGGCAGTCAGTGATAGCAGGAGAGTCTCTGACAGAAGCAGTCGGTGATAGCAGGAGAGCCGCTGACAGAGGCAGTCGGTGATAGCAGGATAGTCGCTGACAGAGGCAGTCGGTGATAGCGGGATAGTCGCTGACAGAGGCAGTCGATGATAGCGGGAGAGTAGCTGACAGAGGCAGTCGGTGATAGCAGGATAGTCGCTGACAGAGGCAGTCGGTGATAGCGGGAGAGTAGCTGACAGAGGCAGTCAGTGATAGCAGGAGAGTCTCTGACAGAGGCAGTCGGTGATAGAGGGAGAGTCACTAATAGAGGCAGTCGGTGATAGCAGTAGTGTCACTAATAGAGGCAGTCTGTGGTAGCGGGAGAACCGCTGACAGAGGCAGTCGGTGATAGCAGGAGTGTCACTAATAGAGGCAGTCTGTGGTAGCGGGAGAACCGCTGACAGAAGCAGTTGGTGATCGCGGGAGAGTCACTAATAGAGGCAGTCTGTGATAGAGGGAGAGTCATTGACGGAGGCAGTCGGTGATAGCAGGAGAGCCGCTGACAGAGGAAGTCTGTGATAGCGGGAGAGTCTCTGACAGAGGCAGTCGGTGATAGCGGGATAGTCTCTGACAGAGGCAGTCAGTGATAGCGGGATAGTCGCTGACAGAGGCAGTCGGTGATAGCGGGATAGTCGCTGACAGAGGCAGTCGATGATAGCGGGAGAGTAGCTGACAGAGGCAGTCGGTGATAGCAGGATAGTCGCTGACAGAGGCAGTCGGTGATAGCGGGAGAGTAGCTGACAGAGGCAGTCGGTGATAGCAGGATAGTCGCTGACAGAGGCAGTCGGTGATAGCGGGAGAGTAGCTGACAGAGGCAGTCGGTGATAGCGGGTGAGTAGCTGACAGAGGCAGTCGGTGATAGCAGGATAGTCGCTGACAGAGGCAGTCGGTGATAGCAGGAGAGTCTCTGACAGAGGCAGTCGGTGATAGCAGGAGAGCCGCTGACAGAGGCAGTCGGTGATAGCAGGATAGTCGCTGACAGAGGCAGTCGGTGATAGCAGGATAGTCACTGACAGAGGCAGTCGGTGATAGCGGGATAGTCGCTGACAGAGGCAGTCGATGATAGCGGGAGAGTAGCTGACAGAGGCAGTCGGTGATAGCAGGATAGTCGCTGACAGAGGCAGTCGGTG